>BSBK01003916.1:677500-842500 GCA_027943335.1 Chamaecyparis obtusa | reverse complement strand
TATAGTCTAACTAACTTAACTTCCAGGGCACACACCATAACTCGGTCATATGCACGTGCGCTGATGCTCTGAGCTACAGGAACTCCATACACTATCCAGTCTTCAACACTTAACCAATTTCTGATCTTCTCATCAAGTGTGCTGACTCCAAACTACTATATAACTTTGTTGCCATAATGAAAACACTATATTAAGTCATATACATCAGTATAACCAACTTTCCAACAATCTCCCCCTTTTTCATTGATGGCAACAAAGGAATATGGCCAAGTTGCTAACTATCCTTAATACAAAAACTTTTTGTCATCTATACATATACTTATATCTCCCTATACATATTATGATCCATATTCTATATATGTATTATGATCCATATTAAATACACAACTCCCCCTTTGACATTAATGACAAAGGTGTTTCAAAAAACTGTATCTATACATACTCACTGAGGGAAAACATCCGGATATGCTATCTTTAGGTTTTGGATCTCCTTCTTCCAAAATGTGATCAAGGAGTTTACTATCTAGAGATGGGCACATAGTGCATACTAAAGCTTTTCCATCTTCTTCAAGTCAGTGTTAGGACCATGATCATAAGTTACCATTGTGGCGTCTATGTCCTTGATGTTCTAATTGAGTATATCTAATGAGGGTGCAAGAGCATTCCCGAGCTGTGCTTGCCTTGCCTTGATCTTTGACATTTATTTTTCTTCCTGATAAATCTTTTCTATTTGTCATTGGTATACATTATTACACATGTTTACATCTGTGGATGTGTCTGTCATTGAGCTCTTGACTTGCTCAATCATAGTTGCCTCTTTTATTTTCTTGAAATGGGCATCAATAAGCTTATCCTGATCCATGCATTCTACAATGATTCTTCTTCCTTGATCTGCAAATTCTTTCAAGGATGCTTGACCAGTCTTAAGTGAGCTTAGGTCAAGTGCAAAGTTTCTCATTAATTCATTCAACCTCTTCTTTAGGTACTTTTCTTCTACAACTAGGGATGCAGATTCTTCAAGGCTTGAGAAATTACTTTTGAAATGTGAGATGACTATACTCACATCATCAATAGAGTGTATTTTTGACACTTTCTTATCCTCTGGAAACAAATTGTTTAGAATGTTTACTAATTCTACTAGGAGGGGATTCCTTATCACTTGTTTTTCTTTGGTCTTTTCCATGGCTAGGACACTAAATTTTATCAGATCTTCTTCTTTCCATGAGTCCAAACTGGATGTGTCAGGTGTCAAACTTGACAAAAATGTTGTTGAAGGAGTGATGGGAGTGATGTCCAACACTTCTTGTTTCACATTGATTAGCTCTACTGACATTTCATCCTTTTTCTCACTTTCTTTTACCTTTTCTTCTTCTTTGTCATCATCAATCAATACTTCTTCTTGATGAGTGGGTGGTGTGTTTCTGCATAACATTTCAGCTTCTTGTGTGCTCACAAAAGCTTCTTCAAACTTATCCAAGTCATTGTCCGTGGTCACCATTGCAATCTCTACATTGTCAATGAAGATTGTATCATCTTTTTGTGCATCTGTTATGGGTGCAGACTTTACTACCTCTATAGGTGTTACCACTGTAGGCGATGAATCCTGAGGACCTATAAATGGTATATTGGTGGTCTCTGTTGCTTTGTCTTGCTCACTAGGTGCTTGAGTGATGGGCGCAGACTTAGGTTTCATGTGCTGCTCTGAGAATACCTTCTCAAAGGCCTTCTCTATTTCCTTAGTTATCAACTCATAGTCTTTGTTCATAATGTGTAGTGTTCTCATCTTTGTCCTTAAGTGCGGCTTCACCAAATTCAATAACAGTGTCTTTTCTTCAACATAACATACTGGAAGATTGGAATCAAGTGTTTGTTCCCTGATTCTAAAGTCTTATTCAGTGGCTTGTCTCTTCAAGGTATCCATAATCTCCCATACCTTATCTGGGATAGCTGTCTTCAATTCAAGAATTATCTTCTTGAATTTTATCATGTGTTTGATCAGCATCTCATGAATCTCTGACTTATCAATTTCATGATATTTGTCATAAAACTTGGCTATCTAATCTAGCCTTCCTTCTTCTACTACTCTAGTCCTTAACACTTGAAGACTAGGTATGAATCCTACTTCCAGAGGTGGCTGCACATTTTTTAATTTTCTTCTTGTGGCTCTAGTTGAAGGGTGACTTGTGGCGGTTTGTTTTCTGCTCTTGGGCATCATAGGAGATGCATTTGTAGACTTAATATCAATTGTAACAGTGGGCGCAGGACTAATATCATCAATTTTACCTTGTTTATCCTTTGGATCATCAGTCTTCTCAATCTTTACCTTTTTCATCTTGGGATCATTAGACTTAGCTTCCACTATGGATGTGCTCTCAATTTCCAAAGAAATCTTTTCTTCCCTTGCTTTGTCTAGGTCTGCTTGTCTTACTCCATGAATTCTGAGTATCTCAGACGTAATCTTAGAGGCTTTCCTCTTATTTGTTGTGATGTTTAGTTTAGCATCTATCTCTCTTGTCTTCTCCTCATAAGTTCCCCATCTTGGCTCATTAGGGTCAGTAGGAGCTGAAAGCAGTACTTGAGCATATGCTTCCAAAACTTGTTCATCTACTTCATATCCAAGTGGATGAATCCACTTTGTTCTAGGTACAACTACCTCCATGCATGTTGTACCTGTTTCAACCATAAAAAAATGGAATCCTTGTATTTTTCAACAATGTTTTTTGGAATTCTGTACCTCATTTGCATTTTGACCCTGAAGGTCTTTAACTCCAATGTTATGTAATCTCTCAAAGTAATTTTAGTGGGTGATTTGTAAGATATCTGTGGCATGGTTGGAATGGACTTGTCCAAATATGAGTCTGATACTTTCCCAACTATATGAAGCTACATGTAAATGATCAAAGACCCAAACCTGAATATCTTGGTCTTATCATGCTTGATTGCCTTGATGTTGTCAATCAATTGTGTGTGCAAGATCTCACACAAATTAAAATCTCCATCTTCCTTCACAAGTCTAATGGCTGCTAGAATTGTGGCCGTAGACACACTATTCACCCTCCCGATGTGTTGTAACCTGTATCCAAGTATCATGGACATCAATTTGATGTCAGCTTGCTCAATAGGCTCAATTTTCATCTTGCACCTATCACTCCTTGAATTACATGTTTTCTCAACAATTTTCCTGGCATCCTTTCCCACAGGAAGGACAGTGCCAGAGTAGATAGACTTGTCATCTCATATATTAGGTCACTAGTGATTCTTACTGGCACATCACCTATCCAAAATAGGTCATCATGAATTCTGCTCAAAAGTATTTTAATCCATTCTGTCTCATAGAACTCATATGTCATAGCATACTCCACTATAGGGTGATCATTCCACTTCACATATTCATCTAAGAAGGTTTTGTTTGGTTTTAGCATGGTTTCCATGTGTGCCCTAAGTTTGTCCAATCCTACTGGTTCCTTCTTGCAGTAAATGTATGCCCTAATATCTTCAACATGCATAACGCCCATAGGCATGCAGGAGAATGCTCCCTCTAAATCATCTAGGGTAGACTTAAATGGATGCTTCTTGAACACATATATTTTCTTTTCTGCAACATCAAATACTATGGGAGTGGGCATCACTTACTTGTTTTATCACTTTCCAAATGATCTTGAGATAATCTAAAGACTTCTGAATCGGCACAATAAACTTAGGGTTTCCACAACCGATCAAATGAACTACTAATTACTGATAGATCAATCTGCAAGTCTTCACTATAACTTCTAAGGCTTGTTCTTCTCTCCAATCATTTTGAGTTTGAATGCAATGAGTAATCAAAAAGCTTTTTGTGTACTTAAAGTGAAAATTCTGCCATGAATGCTTGCCACGTAAACCAAGCTATCACTTAGAAGTTTCTATCTTCCATTCTGCAAAGAATCAACTAGTGCACTTTTGCATGAAGGTTTCTCTAGTCTCCAAAAGCTTAAGTCCAAAGGCGCATACTCTGAGAGTGAGTATACCAGCCACGCAGGGGTCTAGAGCTAAATTAGCTCCTCCTATGACCCTGAGGTCCATTCATCTAGATGTAGATGGTGCGTCCACTTTGGATGCATCCAATACATACTCATCAACCTTGTCCTTCTTTGTTTCTGACCAAATCAAGCTCGCATCCTCTAAATCTTTCACAAAATTGGCTTCTCCTTCAGGATCCAACACTGGTTCTTCTGGCTTTTTAGGGCTTTCCTGACGTTGCATCCTTGATCTATAGAACTTTGAGATATGTCCAGCCTTGTTACAAGAGTGGCAAATGACTGGAGGCCTTATATTCCTTGACGCATTGACATGAGTCACCATCTTACATTGTTTAGCTGAGTGACCATTATAGTTACATATCTAACATGTAACATTCTGAGAGCTTCTTAAATTTGATTGATTCTGATTTATTTGATTATGAGTCCTTCTCTTTTGGCTTGTCTTGCAATTCATAGCTCTATGACCAAATTTATTGCATGAATAACAGTAACCATTGAAGGGTCTTACCTCTGTATAGTTCCTTGCTACATGTCCATGCTTGTTACATGCATAACAGGTGTGGTCTATAGGCTTGCACTCATTCTTAGGTGGTTCAGTATGATCCTTGGTCTAACTTCTAGTCTCTTTAGCATCTGAGGTGCCTTCTGGATCTTTCATTCTTGCTCGCATGTTATCAATCTGATTTTGTGCTTCATTGTATAGAATGCAGCTAGTATCTCCTTTAGCTCTTCTTGCATATAACTAAGATTCTATTAAACCAGAACTGGTGTGTAATTTATCAATGTGATTCTTAGCCTCTTTCAATTTAGATTCCAAGCTTTCCTTGTTGTTTCTTAGTTCTAAGATTTCCATGTTTGTTTGCCTCAATTCTTCATTCAGTTGAAGGTTCTCTTTGACCTATTCATCATAGACTTCTTGATTGTTAGCCAATTTATCATCAAACTCTTCAAGTTGTTCTTTTAAGGATTTTTTTTTCTTTATTCAACTTCTTGACAATTGTCCCTAGATCACTGGTAGAGCATTCTTTCAAATCTTTCCTTAGCCTTTTGATGACTAATTGAGCATCACTGTCTTTATCCCTTAGTTCTCCAGTTTCTCTTTCAGACTTGTCTAGGTCTTCAAGAGTAGCTTCCAAATTTCTTTTCAGATGTTTCATTTCTACTTTGCCCATGATCTCCTCAAGTGGTTAAACTTCTTTACTGAGGAACAAAGCTCTGATACCAATTCTTAGGAATGGGAACACTAAGAGGGGGGGGGGGGGGTGAATCAATGTTCACTGAATTTTATCTTTTTGCTTTAACCTTTAAACTAAACTTAAATGCTTAAGTATTGAAATGAACATCCACATAAACATGAAACATGAAATCAACACATAACACCAATATGGTTACGGGGAAACCCAAATGGGTAAAAACCCCAGTGGGAATTGACACCCACTAATATTATGTACTAATGTTTAGTGATCCTTGTTAGAAGATCCTTAACCCTGTTAGGAGTTTCTTTACAATGTATTAAGTATAGTAGACCTTGTTAAGGGTCAGACCCTGTTAGGAGTCTTTTACAATAGTCCTTGTTAGGGGAGTGGATGCACTATCCTAGAGCTCACTACTCAAGTGGTGAAGGCTACAACCTTCTGATCTCAGATACACACTATATCTGTTGGATGAACTGTCACTATGACATTGCTTGTCAGATCAGTTCCTTTGATGCGTTGATGCTTTGACCTCTTGCAAAGCTCTAATACATCTTATAGACTCTTCACATACTTCTGCTCTAGTTATTACAACTCTTTTTCAACTTCCATGCAAAATATAATTGGTGCATCTCATATTTATATGCGCATACAAAATAGACAACTAGGTCAGCCCTTAGACCTATTACATACAATGCTTCCAAATTAATTGGCTCAAGCGTGTTTACAAGAAAAATATACATATGTCAAAAATCTAAATACAATAGGTGCATAGCCTTTACATCAATAGAATATAACCGCAACTCAAAATGATAACAGTCGGCTGCTTACTCTGTTCTTCACTGGCACTCATTGGCTGTGTAACTTCATCTGTTTGTATCTTCCTCATACTTTCATATATGATCATGTGCTCATAGACTAAGCATGAGTATAGTCTAACTTAACTTCCAAGGCGCACACCATAACTTGTCCGTACACATGTGTGTTGATGCTCTGAGCTACAGGAACTATGTACATTGTCCAGTCTTCAACACTTAACCAATTTCTGATCTTCTCATCAAGTGCGTTGACTCCAAACTACTATATGACTTTGTTGCCATAATGACAACACTATATTAAGTCATATACATCAATATAGCCAACTTGCCAACAAAATCCATTTTGTGAGTTCTACTCATAAAATAATTCTTACCTAACATGTTTGATGCAGGACCATCCTAGGTGAGTCAACAATCGATATCAATTAAAAATAGTTTTCCAATTTATTTTCTTCAATTTTTGTTTTATTTCATTTTGTTTGTTTTGAAATAGGATATGAGAATCTAACAGCTTGGTGAACATGTATGCAATATGGAAGCATTGATGAAGTAGGTGAATCATTTGACAAAATACCTTAAGAGAGGTCATGTCAAGGAATGAAATACAATGATTACATGGTACATGTGTGATGTAGAGGAAGGACTAACAATCAATCAACATACAACTTCTACATATAAATATTTCAAGGTGCATTACAGTTTTATAATGGACTTAGATACATTACTTCTTTGGCTCATTGAAATGTTATCCAAACTTCATCAAGGCCATAAAATATTGGCCTGATCATGGCCTCTCATAGTGAACATTGATAGCATATAAGTCATTATAACATCAAACAACTCATCATTGCATTATTATGTCCAACCCTCATTTCATCAAGGGTTATGAAAATATTTACTATGAAAAGACACCAAAAAAACCTCCATATCTTTCCCAAATGATCAAATAATAAAAATTAATTTTTATGAACCTTCTTAAGAAATGTAATGAGTACTCTCAAATTTTTTTATCCTTTTTGAATGCAACAATAAAAATATATTGTTTTATTAATGCTTGCTGGAAACCCTAGTTTTATCACAGACTTTCTCTTACCGAAAATGTTACAAATCATTCAAAAGGTAATGAAATTGGATCAAACAAAACATAAATAAAAATAAACTCATTTAACCATATTATTGATTTTTTTAATACTTTTATTTAATCACACCAATCCATACCATTCATTTCTTTTAGACTATTATAGAAATAACCAATCATTCGGGGCAACAAGTACCAAAAATGCTATAACTTTTTAAAAAACTTAATGAAATTTGATGAGACCAATTGAAAATGAAAGTAGAATCAAATATATAACTTCTCCAATTGGTTTTATATCATTATATGAAATATTGAATCTATACAAACCAAAGGAACAATTTGCAACATGATAATTCAGAAATAATACATATAACAAGGGTTTCTTCTTATTATATCATTCTCCAACCCTCTAGATCCCCCTAAATTAGAGTTGGAGTTACATATTTATGATATTAAAAAAATTTACAACCTACCAACTAACTATTTACTCATTTCTTAACACTAATGAAAACATTTCCAAGTTTTGATAACATTTTGGAAACTTCTACATCTTTTTGCAAATCCTTACAACATTTGATCCAAACATATAAATCAATTACCAAAGACTCCCAAAAACTCCAAATGACTCAAAATAGACTCCTAACAACTTTAAATGGTCTAACAAGACCGTATTAGATCAAAGACACAAAAATCAAACCAATATGATAAAATTGCTTCATGGAGGCATGAAATCGACTAGGTGCTCCTGCACCATACTCCCATGGAAATGAAACTCAAGTACCTTGAGTAAGGATCTACAAAAAAAATATTCTTGATCTCCTTCTCTAATTTCCAAATTCTCCTCTAATATGGTATCCCTTTCCAATGTACAAGGTATTGGGAACAAGCATCCTCTCCTGAACTTGCACCAACACTATGCTTCATCTTCACCCCTGGTCTTTCTGTCCTCCTCAAGTACTTGGACCTATCAAAGGGAATTTTATGCCCATTTCAATATGATTTTCTTGATTCCTTCCTTGTGATAAACATGATAACAAATTCATTGACATAAACAAACTGAATAGTATCAATATTTCTCATGAAATCTTGCTCTTATCTCTCAAATTTCCTTGGAGACTCCTACCACTCCTTTACAATGACACCTTAATTCCCAACTTCATCATATAGTTCAATACTATCATTCCCCTCTACTATTTCATCATCAACATTAACCCTATTAGCAATATCAACATCCTTATCATCAACCTCAACAACAATATGCCCTTCAACTTGTTCAATTTGATTATTAGACTCAAATAACTGAAAATGACATGGGGATTCATCCACATCTACATCTATCTTTTCCTTTTGAACTTCTTCAATACTTGATGATATCAAAACAATCATAGGTGTGCTTACCTCCTCTTTTTTTACCTCTTATATTTATGCTATCCTTTTTTTCCTTTTCTTCTTTTGAATGATCCTTCTAATTGGCCACATGATCTTCTCCTTGATTAGTAAGTGTCATTTTTGCCTCTCTAGAGCAATATCTTTTTTCAAACTCCTCAAAGGCTTGCTTCAATTCTATAATATTTTGATCAAACTCCATTTATCTCTCTCTCCCTTTTCCCTCTTTACTCTTTTTATTTTCTTATTCTTTCTTCTTATTTTGTGAACCCTCCACCTACAAGTGATTCTTCAACAAATCCATCTCTAAAACTTTGTCTTTGCCTCACCTAGGTCTCTTCTCGTCGAGTTACCTAGTCTTTTGGCAACCAGGTTCTCTTCTCAAACAACACAAACACAAAAAAAAACAAAAACACAACCAAACAACCAAAAAAATCTCCATTTATAGGATATTCTAGGATTTGATACCAATTGATGCAGAGGAAGGACTAACAATCAATCAACTTACAACTTCTACATAAATATATTCAAGGTGCATTCCATTTTTACACCACTTAGATACATTACTTCTTTGACCCATTGAAATGTTATCCAAACTTCACCAAGGACATAAAATATTAGCCTGATCATGGCCTCTCACAATGGGAATTGATAGCATATAAATCATTATAACATCAAACAATTCATCAGTGCATTATTATGCCAAACTCTCATTTCATCAAGGATTATGAAAATATTTACTGTGAAAGACACCAAAAAAATCCTCAATATATTTCCCAAATGATCAAATAATTAAAATTAATTTGTATGAATCTTATTTAGAAATTTAATGAATACTCTAACCAATTTTATCATTTTTTAATGCAACAATAAAAAGGTATAATTTTCTTAATGCTTGCTGGAAACCCTACTTTTATCAGAGACCTGTTCTCACCGAAAAAGTCAAAACTCATTCAAAACGTAATGAAATTGGATCAAACCAAAAGGAAATTAAAATAGACTCATTTATCCACATTATACAATTGGTTTAATAATTTTAGTGGTTTGTACCAATCTTTACCATTCATTTCTTTCAGATTGTTACAAGAACAACTAGTCATTCAAGGCAACAAGTACAAAAAATGCTACAACTTTTACAAATCTTATAAAATTTGATGAGATGAATTAAAAATGGAAGTATAATAGAATATATAACTTATCCAACTAATTTTAGATCATTATATGAAATATTAAATCCGTAGAAACCAAAGGAATAGTTTGCAACATGATAAGAATTCAGAAATAATACATAAAACAAGGGCTTCTTCTTATTCAATCATTCTCCAACCCTCTCCAACCTTCTCCAGCCCCTCAAATTCAAGTTGGAGTTACATATTTATAATATTAAAAAAAATTACAACTTCCCAACTAGCTACTAACTCCTTTATTAGCACTAATGATAACATTTACAAGTTTTGATAATATTTTGACATCTTTTATAATGACAACTTTTACATCTTTTTGCAAATGCTTACAACATTTGATCCAAACATATAAATTGAATACCAAAGACTCCTAAAAACTTATAATGACTAAAAATAGACCCCTAACAAGAAAAAATGGTATAATAATACCTAATTACATCAAAGACACAAAACTAACACCAAAATGACAAAATATGACAAAATTGCCTCATGGAGGCATGAAATAAACTAGGTGCTCCTACACCAATGTGAGTGGGAGATTTGTACAAATTTATTAGCATTCATAAAAAATATAAAGCTTAAAAGAGTTTGGTATGAAGTTTCTATTGTAATTCCCTTACTTAGTATGCATGCATAATGAAGAAGCTCAAGCATCATTTCCAAATTATTTTGTACCTTATTTTAAAGGGATTTTATCTCATAAAATTTGATAGCTACATGATGTGTACAAATTAAAAATATTGAAACTCCTGCATTAAAGCTTAAAGTCCATAATATTTTCCATAACTTACCATGTGTGTGATAAATTTGCAGAGCTTAAACCCAATATATAAATATTAGAGAATGTTCAAGTCACAATGCTTGAAAATGTTGAAGCATATACAAGCATGTGAACTATTTGACAGAATTCCTCAAAGATATATTGTTCAACAAAATGTAATGATGTTGATTATGCATAAATTGGAGCAAACCAATTGGTAGATGTAATGATGAATTCCCTACCTTATCTACCTTCAAGAAAAACATTTCATCTTCTTAGAAACAAATAGAATAGAAACAGTAAGGGTCAAGGGCCAAGAGTTGTGAAGTGGATTGAAGGAGGAGGATGCGATGGAAAGGATATGTTTGAAGTTGCAAGGATACGAAAAAATTGGCAATTTCATTGATGTGATATGTAACTCACAGAAAAATAAGTCATAGCATTGGATTGCAATGCAAAGAGGAGGTCTATTAAGGAGAGACACTTGAAATGAGAACGAGAGTGGGATTGTGCAATAATAAAAAATGATCAATGAGGGATTAATTGAGAATAAGGAAGAGAGGTTCTTTTTTGTGAAAAAAGGAAAACCATTATTTGGCTTGAGATTGAAGAGAAGATTTGGAGACTAGGAATAAATAGGAAAGTGAGTGAGAGTGAGTTAGGGTGGGGAGGCCAATAGAAGGCCAAATATGCAATTACTATTTTGCACATTTATATAAATTTTAATTTGTAGTAGAGAGTCTTTGTTGTTTATGTTTGTGTTTTGAGTTTTGGAAGCAAAAGGATTTCATTCTATATTAGAAAGAAATAAGGTGGAAATGATAAATAATAGAAGGATCTACAAACACACACACACAAACATGTATGTGTGTGTGTGTGTGTATATATATGTATGTATGTATGTATGTATATGCATGTGTGTATATATGTACATACATATAAATATATATGCACCTACATGTGTGTATGTATGTATGTATTTATGTATACATACACACATACACACACATACATAATATATATACATTCAAATACACACACATAAACATGCATACATACATACATACATACATGGAGGGAGAAAGGAAGATGTAGAGGGAGAAATAGGGATGGAAAGAGGGAGAAAATAATAGAGATAGACATAGAAATTGAGAGAAAAAAATAGTGCAGGAGAGATACATTGAATAATGATACACAAATAAAAATGGGAGGGAGAAAGAGATTTAGTGATATAGGGGGAAAATGAGAAATAATGAAAATGACAAAGAGAAGTAATAGAGGGAGGTATATAGAGAGAGGGAGCGAGATATAGAGGGGTAAATGTAGGGAGAGATGGAGATAGGAAGGGAGAAACATGGAGTGCATGTGTATATGAGTGTATCAAAGAGAGAGATATGGAGAGAGATAGAGAGGGAGATAAATATATATTTATAGAGAGGGATTGAGATAAATAGAGAGGAAGAGAGAGGGAGAGTCAATAATAGAAAGAAGGATATATATACACACACACACAATTTGAATGCGAGAGATAGAGATAATGAGATATAGAGATGTTTAGTGAGAGATGAGAAAATAGAGATGGAGGGGACAAGAGAGAGATAAAGAAGATGACAACGGCCAATAATTAAGAGAGTGAGAGAAGGAGATAGAGATTAGCAGGGAGAAAATATGAATATGTGTGTGTCACGTGTGTGATAGTTATCGAATATCAAATTTTATTTTCTATTAACTTGAACATAAGAAATTTAAAGAAAATATCTATATCTTTTTATTTAATATAGATTATATATATATTAATTTTATAGTTATGAATTTAAATCATTATACATTATTAAGTCTATAAACCATATATATATAAATATATAATGCATATATATGATATTTATTTATGAATTTAATTTAAGATTATATATAGATATATAATTAATAAGATTAACTATTATATTTGTTCAACTATATTAGATTGTTATAACTATTATTTTTAGTTAATATTAATAATAGGTATAATATGAAATATACAATATAATTTATTTTTTGATAGATATTATTAAGAGAAGTTATATTATTAATTATCCATGATATAATTATTGACCATTTAAGAATATTTTTATATTAATTGTGAACATAAATCTTTTTTTAATGAATTTATATTTTCTTCTTCAAATATAATATAGATTATGTATACTAATTATGTAATTATAAATTTTAAATATTACATGTTACTAAATCTATGAAACAACTTCAACATGAGACCAAAGACCCATTGAAAATAATTTTCACATTAGATCTATAATATAATATTTTATAAATATTATTAATATAAAATATCATATATTATATAATTTTAAAAAAATTTATAATAAGTCTATTTTAGAATATAAGAGATCTAATATAGATTTCATATATGACAAGTACGTGTAAGATAATTTTTTTTCCAAAATCAAACATTAGAAAATGGTAAAGAAATGAGTGATGATTACGCCACCCATACATAAACTTACATATTGATCATTTCTCTCCCTAAAATGTATTGTGTTCTGGGATGGATGGGTCACAACAATGGAAAGTAGTTGACGGTGTTTCTGAGCAATATAAAAAATATATGGAATTTATGAACCTGCGTTGTGATTGGCTCGACATCGAGGGAAAAAATTCAGAACTAATATTATTCATAAAAAAATGTCAATCCTACCGAGTAGAAAATGCAAACAGAAAATAGAAACAACGGAAGATCAAAGTTAATGTATTTCGTATTATTATTATAGTAGTAATCATTTTAATGGAAATCGAAAGTAAAATCCATAGTTCAAATTTTTTTAAAGAAGAAATTAGATAAAGCTAATATGAAATATGGTAGAGAAAATCCCTAAAATAATTCTTTTTCATTGCATGCGGGAAATATAAAATTTACACATTCAAATTCTTCATTCATACTGAGAATATAAGAAAAGAA
Source organism: Chamaecyparis obtusa (assembly GCA_027943335.1). NCBI lineage: Eukaryota > Viridiplantae > Streptophyta > Pinopsida > Cupressales > Cupressaceae > Chamaecyparis > Chamaecyparis obtusa. Next base: position 829,109 of record BSBK01003916.1, on the reverse strand, counting down.
AGGTTGGTATCAGATGAAGAGATTTCCTACTTTGGCAAACTGTATTACAATGAACTCTCTCTGTTAGACATGGTAAGATTTCTATGATAGGAAGGAAGTGTAAAAATTATATAAGCGCAAAAAGTGAGCAGAAAATCTCAGAAGGAAGAAAGAAAAGGATATTTTAGACTAGTTGAAGAAAGCATTGGATTCACAAAGAAAAAGCACAGAGAGTTTCAAGTATGGAATTTATATTTGGTTAACATTCAACAATACATGAATATTTTGTTGCCCTAAAATCTAGTGTGGTTTATATAAACCTCGTGTTTCCTGCATGCTTAAGAAACAGAGTATAGATTTGTTTACCTCAAGTTGTTAGGCTTCCTGCCTGAGGACCAAAAGCTCTGATACCAATTGTTAGAATAACAAAGTCCTAATCAAATGAGGGGGGGGGGGGGGGGGTGAATCAGTTGATGTCAATATAGAGCACTTAAATTTCAACTTCAAAACTTATTGTCAAGAGAAAAATACTAAGCTGAAAAGTAAATGTAGCAATAATACACATACACATGAACACCAAGATTTGTTCTCAAGGAAAACCCTATTAATGGAAAAACCTCGATGGGGATGGTACCCACAAATATGTGCACTATGAGTATAATAACCCTGTTAGGATCTGAATATTACATTAGGTAGGTCATGGTTAAAGGATAGACCCTGTTAGGAGCCTTTACAATGTGATCCCAATTAAGGAATTGACCCTGCTAGGAGTCTAGCCCTGTTAGAGGCAATAACCATGTTAAAGGTGTACAATACATCAAACTGATCAAGAGATTTGAGAGTTAAAGCCACCCTCAGGTTCTCCAAACCTTACAACTTCAAAGTTGAGACAATCTTGTTCTAAAACTGCTTCTAGTACTCAACCACTGCCAAGCAAGCTCCACCTTGTGCTAAAGTGCACAACTACTATTCTTAAAACAATATTCAATGCAATATTAAGCTCGCATTCACCTCTACATTTCACATATGTACTTTCACACAATTTTCCAAGGATTTCAATCCTTGAAAACAAGTTATAACAATTACATCCAAGTAGGCCTTCATAGGATAAATCCTATTTACAAAATACAAATGGACCCATGTGAAGATGCACACAGCACCTCTTACAATGTTACAACATAATTATCACAATAATTTATCATTCAGATCCATAAATTAAGCTTGCATATCATATTACTTGAAAATGTGTTCCAAGTCGGCCTCCAAATAGGTCTTCTCCAATACACACGCCATAGCTGACGTCACTTGTACGATCATGACTCCATATGATCACAATAATCTCTCAAGCCAGTGTCCAACATGAACCTATGTTCACACATCATAACTCAAACAACCATGAGTGCTATCCACAAAGTTCTGCAATCAACTATGTGAGAATCATAGTTTTTGTCTCCTAAGAAACAGTTATTAATAAATCAGTCATAACTCTGTGTAATCAACACATAAGCATGTGCGATCATAAATGATGACCCACGACATCATGAAGAGTCTTCCTCTAAGTTCGCATGTGCTAATTCTTTGTACTGTGTCTGTACAATTCTTTGCAGCCTATCAATCGGCTTCTAAACAACCAATCAATAACATATGTTGACATCAATGACAAACTCTATCACGAATGCAACACATAATCACTGTAACATGTCTCCAACATTACTAGGATACTCCCCCATAGGACTATCATCAACATTCATGCTAACAACACACACACACACACATATACACATGACGATTTGAATGTGAGAGATAGAGATAATGAGATATAGAGATGTTTAGTGAGAGATGAGAAAATAGAGATGGAGAGAGAGAGAGAGAGAGAGAGAGAGAGAGAGAGAGAGAGAGAGAGAGAGAGATGACAATGACCAATAATAATGAGGAGAGAGAGATAGAGATTAGGAGGGATTGGGAGTGAGAGGGGGTGACAAAGATTAGGAGGGAGAAAATATGTATGTGTGTCACCTGTGTGATAGTTATGAATATCAAATTTTATTTTCTATTAACTTGGATAGAATAAATTTAAATTAAATATCTATATCTTTTTATTTAATATAGATTATATATATATATATATATATATATATATATATATATATATATATATATATATATATATATATATATATATATATATATATATATATATATATATATAAATTTTATAGTTATGAATTTAAATCAATATACTTTATTAAGTCTATAAACCATATAGATATAAATATATAATTCATATATATGATATTTATTTATGAATTTAATTTAAGATTATATATCTATATAATTAATAGGATTAAATATTATATTTGTTCAACTATATTAGATTGTTATAACTATTATTTTTAATTAATATTAATAATAGGTATAATATGAAATATACAATATAATTTATTTCAATCAATAGATATTATTGTTTTGAATTAACAATCGATTGATAAAAAAAGAGAGTTACAGAGCGAGGAATGGGGAGGCAGAGCCTCTACCCACCAAAGTACCACAACTAATCAAAACATTACAACATAGTATAGACCATCAAAGTATATAACAGTTTCCGTGAGTATGGACACAAAAAAAGAACTAGGTATTCTTATAGTAGAATGTCATCATAATCTTCAACCTAGGAGGTCCACCCTTGAGCGCCCTCCATCCAAACCACTTTCTTTCTTTCTAGAATATGAGTGAACATTTCAAGCTTGTCAAAATAAGGACCTATGGTATCCTTGATCTCCTTAATCAATTTTTTAAGCGCATCATCAAAGGCCGAATGATTCTCCGCAATACTGGCCCATTCGAAGCCATCTTTCATTTCGTAGATGAACATAGTGGCGTGACCATATTGGAGAAATCTCAGCAGCTTTTCCTTTTCTAGCCTCATCACACAGCAAACCTGCGAAATAATTTTAAAACGTATGAGTTTTCTAAGAAAACCAGTAAGTACTCTACCATTGCCTTGAAATTTATCCTCATTTCTAAATTTCCATATAAACCAAAGGATGTAAGAAGAAAGGATTTGCCAGAACAAATTAGCATCTTTTTTAAGACCATGTATAAATCCAGTAATAATATCAAGAGTACAAGCATGTTCAATGAAAGAAATTCCAAACATCAACCACACTTTCTTGGCAAAGGAACAGTCAAAAAAGATGTGTCTCATAGTCTCGGGCATTCTACAAACAAGACAAGTGTCAGAGTCACCAGGATGAGTTCTAATAGGCAATCTATCAAGCATGAGCTGCCATTTGAAACATTTAATTTTAGGGGGGGTGGGAGATTTCCAAAATTTTCCAAACATTTTCTGCCAATCAAGGGGACTAGTATCAACATACCAAATGGAGTTGATGTGATCAAGGATCGAGGAATCATGGTTGAGAAGTCTATACATGTCTTTAGCTTTAACTTTAGGGAGGAGGGATCCATCATCCCAGTGGAAAGAAAGGTATCTATGGGAGTCCACATTAGTATTGTGGGGAAGGTTAAGGGTAGCACATGCATTCTTAACCATGTTATAGGTTCTTTTGTGAGAACGAGGAAGGTCAAAGTTATTACTAAGAGTTTCCCAACTGATAAGGTTGTCGTTATCTAAAATGTCCATAAAACATTTAATCCCTTTATTATGCCAGTGTCTAGCAGAACATCCTTGGGTTAAAGCAAGATGCTTGTCGTTGTGGAGGAGATTCCACCATATCGAACATTCCCCATGCAAGGTATTATTATTATCAAAATTAGAGTTGTAAATAAACCCACAAACATGCTCCCAAGCTTTCCACATAGACTTAAAGACCCGAGTGCCTTGGACAGAGACAGGGAAGGAGCCAGCCACAAGATCACAAAAAGGGAGTGCTTTCCAAGAATTGGCATGTTTGGGAATACCATTTTGAATATTGTTCCTTGTCAACATCTTCCAGGGCTCTTGTCCTTCGAGGGCCTGGAAGATCTATTTGGCAACAAGGGACATCCCTTGCTGTCTGAGATCTTGAGATCCTTTAGAAATTATATTATTAATTATCCATGATATTTAATAATTATTGACCATTTAAGAATATTTTTATATTAATTGTGAACATAAATCTTTTTTAAATGAATTTATATTTTCCTCTTTAATAATATAGATTATGTATACTAATTATATAATTTTAAATTTTAAATATTACATGTTACTAAATCTATGATTACATCTATAATATAATATTTTGTAAATGTTATTAATATTATATATTATATAATTTTTAAAAAATTTATAATAATTCTATTTTAGAATATAAGAGATCTAATATAGATTTAATATATGACAAGTACATGTAAGATAAGAATTTTTCCAAAATCAAACATTAGAAAATGGTAAAGAAATGAGTGATGACTATGTCACCCATACATAAACTTACATATTAATCATTTCTCTCCCTAAAATGCATTGTGTTCCGGAATGGATGGGTCACAACAGTTGACACTTGACAGTGTTTCTGAGTAATATAAAAAATAGGCGGCTATGCTGGAGACAAAATGTATCAAATTTTTATTTTTTTTCAGATTTGTGAAAATGCAGTGATTTTTTTAAGATGTTTTCAATTCAAAACATACAGATCATGAAGAACAGATACAACTAAAAAATATATAGAATTTATGAAACTACCCTGTGATTGGCCTGACCTCGAGGGAAAAAATCCGGAACTAATATTATAAATAAATAGTGAGTTCAAAAAATATCACTGACGCCGAATAGAAAATGTAAACAACAAACAAAAAAACAACACAACAGCAGCCGGTGAATAGAAAACGCAAATGGAAAATAGAAACAGAGGATCCAACGGATTAGAATCTGCAGTTAAAATATTTAAAATAAGAAATTCCAAAAAGCCATTATGAAATATAGCTGGAAAAATCCCTAAAATTACTCTTTTTCATTGCATGCGGAAAAAAAGAAGATTTAGTAGAATATAAGGAAGGGAGGCTCGATCTTAAAGGAAGAGATTTCTACGGTAGGAATTACAAGCGCAGGGATTAAAGAAGTAAGGAGAAAAGGAGATTTCAGATGCTGGGAAAGAGGAGATCCAGTTGAAGATAGCCTTGGATTCACCAAGAGAAAAGAAAAAGACAGATGTTTCAAGTATGGTACTGTATATTTCGTTTAAGATTCAACCATGCATGTATGTTCAGTTTATTAATGGTTAAACGATTAATTTTTAAATTATAAATGTATTAATGATAGTAAATTTTTACAATCTATGAAATGTAGTAAATATGTTTTTGGTCTGATTGTGTCTCTTTCATTTTGATGATAGTTTCTATGATCGGAAACGTTGATAGTAAAAATTTACACACAATCATCAGACCAGAAATATATTTGTTAGAAATATATTGTTTAGCCCTAAAACTTACTGCTCTTTATATAAACCCTGGGTTTCTTGCATGCTCAGGTAGAAGATTATAGGTTAGTTTGTATCTCCTATCCCCCATGTTTTTTGTGTTCATTCTGGCTCCGAAAATGATGCCTACTCCACCTACATTTTTATTATGTTTAGAAGTTTAATTATACAGTTTGTATTATAAAAATAAAACGAATAATATTATTGTTTTTTCTTTATCTAATTAAAAATCACATTTTTTTTCTATTTGACTATCCCTTTTATGCTTTTATTTTGTGAACTTATAGATTTTTAAATTTTGTATCTCTGAGAATCTTGTACAGTATTTCAAAGCCATCCAATTGTTCGAATGGAGTGGTTGTTTTTGACACTTTTTGCATGCTAGGCAGTGGTCACTTCGTGCATTGCTCAAGCTTATGAACTCTGCATTCCGACACCTTCAAATGCCTTGTTAAATCATCTTAGTTCTCCATCTTTACTGGATTCTTTGCTCAACCAGTACATCGTTTCTGTACAGAGGATATCTCAGAGCCAGAGGTAGTAATAGAGGCCTAGCCTCTTGCCTTCTCAAGGTTTATCTGAATTTGAAATAGAATGATTGCTGTTTATGTTCCTATTAAATTCGTTTTTACCACTAGCTGCATTTGTAAATATGTCATCCACTAATAGCTTTTAGATTGTTCCCCACATGAACGAACATAGTTTCAAAGTGTCCATGTTATATCCATTAGAAATACATTGAAAAACTCAGAAAGGATGGATGAAACATTGAAAGATGATATGTCAGCTGCTTTAATCTCTTCATGTAGTTTTTGGCACAATAAGAAACATTCATATTGTTTAATTTATGCCCTAATGGATCTGATAAATTGCCATCATGGTCACTGGCCTCAAACTTGAGCATTCTGAAGATTTTTTACTGGTTTCATGAATTTGCATCAACCTATCAGCTTGAAAACCTTATGGTTATTGACCTGCCAGATGATTTTGATGAGGCTACGGTTCCAAAGTAGTAGCATTTCTTGCGTCATAAACATCTTTGGCATTGGAACTTTGGACGAAATTTCTGTATTATATCATTGACATAATGTTTTAAAAAATGCTTCCTGCTGTGTTTGTGATCTATCTCTCTATACCGCTTTTATATTGTATGTAATGCAGTTTCAGGTAACTTTCTGTGAATGTGCAGTGTTTTCATGACCTTTTCAGCCAATTGGGTTAGTGCTGAGAAGGCAACTGAAAACTTCAGCGACGTTGACAGGCTTTTGGCTTCACCCTTTGACAAGGTCTTGATTAGCTAAGAATAATGACACATTTTGAGTTGACAGACATTATTCTTCTTTTTTTGTTCAATAAAAAAAAAAAGAATAATGTCTGCTAATCAAAATCTGTCATATCTTTTAGCATCCAAGATGGGTAAAAAAACAAAGGCCATTTTTCAATTTCTTCGAGTAGGACAGGCAGTTGTGAATGTGGGATTTCAAAAGCAAGACATAATTTACAATGGCTTAGCCTAAAGTCAAAATTCCAGCAATAACTCTTATAGCTATCACAGATTTCATCTTCAGAACAATTGTCCTTGGCTGGTTTTGATGCAGCTACAGAAGTTTCATCTTTTGAGAATGTTCAAGCAAAGTAATCTTCTTCATTAGGGCATAAAGAGCTCAAGGAAATCAAGGCAAGTGTCAGTGATGGCTGTGCGAGTGCAAGGTGATGATTTTCTTATTGTAATGTTTTGTAATAATATCTGGTATTATAACAAGTATGTTTGCATGTTTTTGATAGATGGTTAACTTTGTAGATTATATGTCTGCAAGGGAAATTTAATAACAAGGTTAACAATCTTCTAGACATCTTATTTCGTAGCTGCATCCAAAGTTTTGGAATTCAGAGGCTTAAGCATGTTAAGGCAGTTTCAAATCATGCCACAAAAACATCTAAATTCATGTTAAAAAAAATTTGTTGAGCAGGGAACGAGGGAATTTCTGGATTAAGCCATTGCAAAGCTGGATAATTTCAGTGATAACATATCATAAAAGAAGCAGATCCGATGGGAAATAGGTATAAGCAAGAACAGAAACAGCTCACTGGCCAAGAGAAAGGAATATGCAAAGCTGCAAAAGTTTCCGACATAACATACTAAGTTAAAATAGATCCCAATGCTTTGTTGCGTTTCAGCCAAAAGAAATCCATTGCAGATGATTTTCTTTTGCTTGCAAATACAACTTGTATCATAGTAGGACAGATCCATTCCTTAATCACATTGTTTGAGGCATTTCTTTTGAGCTTATTGTGGGTATATAACCTTAATTGTTTTCTCAATTCTAATCAGGTGCAGGTTAAGTGGTGAATAATTTCAACGCCATACTTTTTCTTTAATCAGTTGTCATTGATTTGGTGCTATAGTAGATTCATGCTTTTATATATTTTGTCTCATATTGTTGAATCTTCTGAGCAACTGTCTGAGATACTACAGTAATAAGATTTGGAGCAGGTAAGGACTTAATTCAAACAATGTTATTGATACTAGTTATATTTATCATTAAAAATAAAATATTTTTGTAAGTGTAATGATGAGCTGATAGGAATTTTAATTTTTAAGAAAATGATATGTTTTGAACAATACTAAAAATAGATTATTAATAGTATGTAGAAGGAATTCTGAAAATGATATATTACAATTCTTAGGTAATGAGGTTTCTTGCAAATTATATTTGTTCAGATCTGTGTCAAATTTTTGACTGGTTTATTGCATAATATTAATATCAAATAAATAATAAATGAAACACAATAATATTCAGAAAATTTGCATATATATAGAGTTAAGAAAATCATCTTATAGATAGATGATACTAAAAAAACTGTGGATTTCCATAAGCCCAAAAAAACAAGATAAGAATAGGGGAAAAAAAAGGTAACTTCTTATTTCTGATTATAGAATTATTTGCTAATTTCTAACAAAAAAAACTAGGAATAAAATGTAGTCTTTTCCATAGTCAGAAAAGAAAAACTATTGAGAGCAAAGCACAAAGCCTATAAACTTAATATTATTTATAAATCTAAAAAACTGAAAATTACATGCATCGACAAAAATAGATATCAAATCAAATCCCAAACAAATACTTATAAAAATTAGATGTATACACAAAAAACGATAACCCTCAATATCAAATCAAATCCCACACAAATACAACAATCTATAAAGAAAATATAACTACATTATGTAATAAATCTGTTCAATAAAAATATTGAAAACATCTTAAATTAAAATAGAATGAAGTAATTGTACCTATAAACCATTTGATAATAACTCTTTGAAATGGGATTACTATAAACATTCCTCAATATGGAGATACTTTAACCAATAAGCTCATGCAAGCTCATGCGCCATTCTCAAGATGGAGATACTTCAACTAGGTCAGAGATATAAAATTATAAGTTCACATGTCCACAAATCTACCGCTCTTCTGTTATACCCAAATACGCTAAAATGATTTTATATTTATCACCTAAAGAGACAAAAAGCATGCAAACAAGCCTTATATTTAAGGCAATCAATAACATGAGTGTCGTCATGTTCAAGTGTAAATCAATAATTTAACACCCGATTTGCACACCCAGATCTGCTAAATTCTTTAAATCGACTGCTACTTCAAACCCATCAAACCTTCGACCAATCAGAAGAACAAAGAAAAGCAACATTGTATTTGGAGAATCCCAATTGTATCCATGGTGAAATCTTTAACTCATTTTTTGGTCAGAGATCTGCTTATAGCGTTTTGCAATGTTGCTAAAAATGAATCCCCTACTCCATCTCCACATACAACGAGCTCTAAACTGTCGTCGAGCCCTCACAATGGTGTAGATAGGTAACTTTCTATTTTTAGAATTGTTTGTTAATTTTCAATTAAAAAATAGGGAGAAAAAAAAGACTGAAGTTTTTTCTATAGTAGGAAAAGAAAAACTATTTGGGAAGAGGGTTGACAACTATCCGGGAAGAGAAAGTTATTTCCACAAATTATCTCGGCTTAAAAATATACCCATATGTATCAAAAGACTTGAGAATGTTTCTTGGAGGCATTACAAATTTAATATTAATTTGTAAACAAATGTGCAAAATAATCTTCTTTTGTAGGATTTTTTGACATGACTATGAAAAGTAGAATTCTTGAAGATTTTAACTTGAGGTAGAATAAACATTAAATAAGAAATAAATTGTAGATGTCGCATCATCCTCTTGTTATAAATTTTGAGCCTTGATTTTCATGTCGTCCATAATGATTAAACTATTTTTCATATTGTTATACAACTTCTCTTCACTATATCGATCATTATTAGGTTATTAATACAAGTCTACAAGAGCTGTTAGAATTATTAGCTAGGCCAAGAGATTTAACATTTTGGCAGAATAAACATTAAATAAGAAATAAATTGTAGATGTCGCATCATCCTCTTGTTATAAATTTTGAGCCTTGATTTTCATGTTGTCCATAATGATTAAACTATTTTTCATATTGCTATACAACTTCTCTTCTCTAAATATTTCAATTACTTGGGTCTAAGATGTTAAGAAATTAAGATATTACATTAAATGTCTCTAAGTGACAAAAATAGGTCAATGACAATGGGAAGTACAAGATGCAACAATGATAAGAAAAGAGGTACTAAAAAAGATACAATTTGAAAGATAATTAAAACCAAAATAAAATTTGAAGGATAAAAGACATTCTAATGACCAAATGGGAGAGGTCAACCCAAAATTGGGAAGCACTAATCTTATAAAAAGGAAAAAATCATGAGATTGTTAGTATGACTAAAAATAGTCTATAAATAGTCCAATATCCAAAATAAAGGACTCATTCCTAATGAAAATAGAGTCAAGGACATTAGAATATTGGAAAGGGAAAATTTGGTCTTTTTTTATGGCTAAGCCTTAAGCTTGTTTTGCATAATACTAGAAGGGTAGTAAAGTAAATTGTTGGTATGTTCGAGTATAGAGAAGACTAAAGAAAGATACATACAAAACAAAATTACACTGAAGTGCCAATTTTCGAAGAGAAAAAAAAGGAGCATGTGACTCTAAACTATAAATGAAAGTTTTAGAAAGGTAGGTTGGTCAAATAATTCTGAACTATCCTATGTTGAAGCTAGGAACTTTCTAAAAACTATTGTGGGAATCTTAGGTTGTAGAAATATGGCTTCAAGAATTTTGGGATTTTTGAGCACCAAAATATAGAAGAAAGGTTGTGTTGTGACCTTTTCATCTATCACCCTATTGCAAATGGGGACCCCCTATATTTTTGTGCACTTGGTCATTTGCTTTTTGGCCCCTAGTAGTTTTTGTGTAGTTTCCCAAGGTTCCTATTATTTTGAATGGGCATTGATGATTCATGCTAGGTTTGGAATTAGGTGTCATTTGCCTTTGGCTCTAAAAATGGATGTTTTGTGAGGGATAGTGAAATTTGGAAAAGGATGAAAAAGAAATCAATCTTTCAAAGGATGTGCTAGTTAAATTTTGAGTATTTTGATGAACTTAGTATTTTTGAAAAGTTTTATATTTATTAAGTTTCAATTTGTCCTCATTTGGCCTAATTTTGAGTTTGGAAGAACTTACTATTTCTAGTAGTGTAGGTACTTTTAGTAATCTATTTTACTAAGTTTCATCATGTCCTCAATTGGCCTAATTTTGTGTTTAAATAAACTTACTATTTTTAGTAAGTCTATTTTTTGTAGGTCTATTTTTGGCAATAGATGAGCACTGACTTAGAGAGAAAAAGAGAGTATCAATTTCTAACTTCAAATGAATGAATGACTAAGGAAAATGATCAAAATTTAGCTAATTTTGGAGAAAGTCCTTCTCCATGCCAAATGTGCACCCAAGAGATGGAATTCACCATCACAGACAAGTTTTCCAAAACTCCATTAATCCTTGATCGGTACTCAAATATGCCTAGGAGTGCAAATCTACGTCAGGTAAGAAATTTTTCCAAAATTCCATATTTCTCCACCTCTCATTTACACCAAAGATAGCATGGAATGTGCAAAATTTATCTAAGTGCTTGAAAATTTCTTGATCCCCCTAAAAATGTACCCAAAGTGGAGGGGAATGAAAATGGTTAAAAAATGGCTAAGTATAAAGGAAATCCTTCTCTGGGATCCAAGAGTGCTCATCGGCATTAATTCCCAAAGTGCAAGAAATTGCTTGAAAGTTGAAAAATCCCCCACCATGTCTCTTCAGTGCCTAGGAGCACTAATTCTCCCCACCTAAGGAATTTTCCCACAATGTAAAAATCCTTCCCTATGTCCCATATTCACCCAATGTGGGAAATAATGTAAGACATGGAATTTAATGTTTAAAGTGACATTTTGATGAAATGTGGCAAGTTAATGAGGAGTGCCACATGGAAATTAAAGAATGGATGATATTTCAACAACATGTGGGGACCACCAAGATGACAAGCCAGATTCTCCTAAAGAACAAAAATCTAAAATATATTTTGGAAGGTATTTAATTACTTGCTAAATCTACTCCAATGTCAACTTAGTAATTGGTGAATGAATACTCTATATATATAAAAGAGAATTTCATTTGATTTCTCACATCACGGGTTGAGGAACACAAGGAAGGAGCATGATTTTTGAGAAGACAAGTGAAATTGGAGTGAGTTTAAAATTTAGGGAGTTTTTTTCATCTCAGGTTCAAGTTTGTTCCAAGTTTTGATGTGAAATAGGGAGTCATTTTCAGGATTTTTTTTAAAAAAAATCCTTGACACCATTCTTATGTTTATTATTTTATCTCGCAAGAAGCTAGATGTAAAAATCAAAGGAAGCACACATGTCAAGATAGGCTCAAATCAAGAGTGATCTTAAATAATTTATCCTAGAGTCCTAGACTGTGTCCAAGTATAAAGAAGTTAGCCACACCAACTTGGGAGGCCTCAACTTGGATGAAATCACTAGAAGAATGTTTAGCCATAAAGAATATTCTCCATCATTCTTAACCAAGAAGATGACCATAAGTGGAATTATGGAGAAAATTGGTTTATTTATGATGCAGTCAAGGATGGTGGATCCAATTAAGGATAGTCCAAACCTTGCAGCCAACAGAATTACACAGTGGAATACTCAAAAATACAACACAATATAATTGTTTAACTCTGATTTTCATTAACATGCCCAGCTGTAAGGCCTTCCAGGTTAGGGCCAATTACAATCAGTAAATAATTCTGCAAGATCCACAACTAGAACCAATACAATCACTAGCCAGTTTAGCTCTGAAGACAATTAGAAGTTGATGGAAACCCTAAGGCAGGTCTAAACTTGAGCTCACAAGCCTCCAAGAAATATCCTTGTTCCCAAGTATGCAAACCCCTAACTCTGCTACAAACAAATATCAGATTACAATCTGATCTGCAAGGTCATCAAGAAATTTTCCACAACTTTGCTTCTTTGAGATCTAGGTCTACTAATTTATTCCTTTCTCTTGTTCTTGTCTACCTCTAAACATCTACCCAAGCCCTCCTTAAATACTAATCATCAACCACAAGTCGGCCAGATGAAACCCTTAACTCTCCTAAACAAATAATTAAATGCTATACAAGTCGGCTTACAAATGTATACAAATATTTAATTTAGCATGTCGACCCAAATTAATGGCTACCAACAATAAATGCACCAAGTCAGCCCAACAAATCACACAGAACTCTAGTCGGTAAGTCAGAACTACTAAGCATTAGTGAATTAACCGAGCAAGCCAGGCATCACTGAGCACCAGTGTCGACTGAGCACCGCAGGCATAACCGAGTAACACTATCACTGAGCACCTACCGAGTTCCTTCAATGACCGAAACCGTCGATCAAGGCTGCAACTGAGTAAAACTAGCCAAAACACAAACACTTATGCAATTTCTCTGAGCACACAGAATGCCCCTGCCTTAACCTTGGATGCCCTTGCATCAGACACCCCAGGTTCCAAAAGATGTTCATATGTGAGAAGAACATCTTCCAGGATTCAACACATAAACCCCAAACTGGTTCTTCACATACAAGTCCTCCACCTTTTTTGCTTGCATACTCTTCCATTTTTGTTTCCTCTGTCTCTTCAAGTCTTTTCTAGACAATGTACAGGTTTGTTCTCCAAACTGATCATTCATTTTCTCTGGATCCACCAACTCAACTCAGGAACCAATACTTAGGCTTCTCCTACTAAGTGTTGTATCCATCAAAGGCATCAATGAAAACTTCCTATCATCCTTCTCAACAATAAAGACATTCTTCACATAGTCATAAATAGCTCTGCAATCATACTGCCAAGGTCTACCAAGCAATATATCACAATTATTCATCTTCACAATGTCACATAACACAAGATCCTTATACTGGCCAATCTAAACATCAATGAAGCATTGTTCTCTAACTTCCAAAGCATGATCATCTTGTAACCAACCAATCCTATAAGGATGTGGATGTTTCATTCTATTCAAACTAAGTTTCCTAACCATGTCCTTAGCAACAAGGTTATCAGTACTACCACTATCAACAATAACATCACAGAGTTTACCTTCAGACTTGCATCAGGTCCTAAACAAGTTACTCCTTTGACAAGGTTCATCCTTTGTATTGAGCAATGTTCGTCGAAGCAACAAGTTCTCTAGTTCAGGTTCATTCTGAATGTTTTCATTTACCATAGCATTTCATCGGTCAACCTTCTTCTGTGTACACTCAAAAGAATGGTGTCCTTCCTCTCCACAGTTATAGAAAGTACCTTTAAAGATAACTCTACCTATCTTCTTCTTAGTTTCCACAGGTTTCTGTTCATCTTTTGCATCAGTCAGTTTATCCTTTGCAGAGTGATTAATTTTCTCCTCCCTCAAGATTTATTAGGTTGTTTCCTTTTCAAATTCTCTTTTGCCCTTAGAGCATACTGATAGGCATCTTCCACATAATCAATCTTTAGCATACCAAGCTCATCCTAAATATTGAATCTCAGACCATTCACATACTGAGCTACCTTTTCCTTACCAAGTTCTCTATGTCTAGACCGAATAGTAAGTTTGTGGAACTCCTCGGTATAATCTTCAACAGATAAATCCTTCTATTTTAGTTTCTGCAACTTCTTAAACAATTCAAGCTCATAGTCAGCAGGTATGAATTTAGCTTTCAATTTAGTCACCATCAATCTCCACCGATTGATCTTCACTTCACCTTCATCTTCTCGGTCTCTTTGCAATTCTTTCCACCAAAGAGCAGCATGTCCTTTCAACTTTGTTTGTGCTAATCTCACCCAAAGAGGATCTTTAATTTCTTCCAACTCAAAGAAATCTTCAAGTTCACCAATCCAATCAATCAGATTGTCGGGCTTCAAAGTACTAGCGAAAGTAGAAACTTCTATTCGGTAGTTACCTAACCGAGCAGTAGATCTAGGTAATCGAGTAGTTCTGTCTTCACCAGATCTATCCCTCTAGTCATCACCACTAGATCCAGCTTGTTCAAAATTTTCAGTAGCTTCTTCATAACCATCCTTAGTCCCAACATTCTGAGGTATACCAGTAAAAACTCTCATGATCTCAATGACCATGTCATTCTTCATCAATTCCCTCTCAAATCTGATATCTGATTTCATCTTCTCTGTGATATGGGATTCAACAGTATCACAAAGATCAGAAATAGCTATAGGGTCCAATCTTCTCAGAGGCATCCTTAAAGAAAGAGAAACCCTCTACAACAAACCCTCACCGACCACCTTGTGACAATTTCTAAGTGAGATGCAAGTCAGATCGCAATCTACAATCCTGCAAACAACTAGGGCATAATTTCACAAGTTCAGTGCTACAAATATGCAATCTAGATTGTACACAATCTCTTTGCCAATAAGATCAACTTCGCAAGATCAGTCTTGCTAGGTCAAGCTTCTACTTATACAAGATCAATCTCTCAGCTCCAACAGGAACATACTTCACTCAAATAGGAACCAACTTCACTTTGATACCACTTGATGCAGTCAGGGATGGTGGATCCAATTAAGGATAGTCCAAACCTTGTAGCCAATATAATTACACAGTGGAATACTCAACAATAAAACATAATATAATTATTTAACTCTGATTTTCATTAACATGTCTGACTGTAAGGCCTTCTAGGTTAGGGCCAATTACAATCAGTAAACAATTTTGCAAGATCCACAACTAGAACCAATACAATCACTAGCCAGTTCAGCTATGAAGATAATAAAAAGCTAATGGAAACCCTAAGGCAGATCTAAACTTGAGCTTGCAAGCCTCCAAGCAATCTCCTTGTTCCCAAGTATGCAAAAACCTAGCTCTGCTACAAACAAATATCATATTACAATCCGATCTACAAGATCATCAAGAACTTTTCCACAACTTTGCTTCTCTAAGATCTAGGTCTGATATGTTCTTCCTTTCTCTTATTCTTGTCTCTCTAATTATCTGCCTCTAAACATCTACCCAAGCCCTCCTTAAATACTAATCATCAGCCACAAGTCAGCTAGATAAAACCCTTAACTCTCCTAAACAAATAATTAAATGCCATACAAGTCGGCTTACAAATGTATACAAACATTTAATTCAACATGTAGGCCCAAATTAATGGCTACTAACAATAAATGCACCAAGTCAGCCCAACAAATCACATAGAACTCCAGTCGGTAAGTCAGAACTACCGAGTGTCGGTGAATTAACCGAGCAAGCCAAGCATCACCAAGCACCAGTGTCGACCGAGCATTGCAGGCATGACCGAGTAACACTATCACTGAGCACTAGAGACTACCGAGTTCCTTCAGTGACCGACCTTCCTTCAATGATCGAGACTGTTGGTCAAGGTTGTAACCAAGTAAAACTGACCAAAACATAAACACTTATGCAGTTTCACTAAGCACACAGAATGCCCCTACCTTAACCTTGGATGCCCCTGCATCAATTTCCTACTATCCAGTACCTAGATTCGATTATGGAATGTGCGAAGTATTAGAATTCAAAGAAAAGGGATATTTTGGCTCTAGATGGAAAAATGTTGGTAAATTTTACAAAAAAAGTAATTAATAAAGCTTTTAGGATTCCAACTTATCAGTCCATGGTATACAAATTGAAGGAGATGTCATTAAGGGTATTTTGAAGTTGATAGCTATGTAAAATTTATCAATTGCATGCGGTTGTAGAAGTCCAAGCCCCATCATTCCAAAATTCCCAAGCAACTTGTCAGGATGGACTTAAAATACGAGTATAGAAACCTCGTGATGTTACCAAGCTTAATCATCGGATGTTCATACATCCTTGAGCCATGGATGTTCTATTTTATTAAAGTGATAGATAGAGTCAAGGCTATGGATTGGTCAAGATAAATTAGTGACAACCTGGATGAATAATAGAGGAATTTGGAAGAGACCATGTCTTTTAATATGAGCTACATTGTATATATGTTCGCAAGGATAATCAAATATGAAGGATTGAAATGTAGGGGACCTATAAGATATTGTTCAAGCCAATTAAAGATGTACAAATGCTATCCTCAGTTGCACCTATATAGTATGTGTTAGAATAACTGAGAGGGGGGATGAATCAGTTAGATCCGTTATCCTACAGTCCCAAATACAAAGATGTACTCCAAAAAACAATTCAACCAAATTATGTAGCACGATAACACAAAATATCAATCTGTCTGTTCACTTTACTGATTACCAGTAATTATCCAAATGTGATTACTGACTAAATCAACTATGCAGTGTATAAAATATGATAGAAAAACAATCATAGCAAATAACAAATAACACAATGATTTAACGTGGAAACCCTGTTAAGGGAAAAACTACCTGGGGCTAATAACCCAAAATAATTCACTCTTCTGAAGTGAGCTCAGTGAAGAGCCAACCTTGTTAAAGGTTACAATACACACTATTAGGTGTGACCTGATTAGAGGATTTATCACTAACTGTTAAATTTTGACCAGCATTCACTATGGGGTCAACAAGATAATAGTGTACATTCTTTGAATGACATAGGGTAGAATATAAGATGGTTAAGTCCACTCGATTAAGATATTTTATAAATCAATGGTTAAACTAATACAGTAATGATCTGATTCAAATACAACTCAATTTGTAGATATTCAGATCTATGCTAAGCCCATAAATAATCCTCTGATCATTAATCAATTCACTTCCTTCAATATCTCAACTTACTTTCACTCGGTAAATGATTCTCTAATGCTCGGTAAAACTCTGTTGCTTGGTTCTTCAATAACTAGTTTGATCAGGCATGCATGATTATAGTCTTCACATGAATTCTCTGCAGTCTCCTTCTTCTGGCATAGTTTCACAATGAAACTCATATCTCTTATATAGACAAGTAAACCATTTTCATATCAGCCATTAGATTTTTCCACTTAATCTTCTTCGTCCATTTTACCTCTTAGACCTTCCTAGGTAGATTTGTCCATATCACATTTCAATCTCATCCTTTAGATCTTCTTTGAATTTTGTCAGCCGTGGATCTCATAACAAACTTCATCTTTAACCTCAAAATCATACCAATATCTAGCTCATCATATTCAGTCGGTTGTTCTTAGCATTTAATGTTTTCATCCACATTTAGTTAATATAGAAATACGTCGGTGATAAGTAAGACTAGCTCGGTTAATACTGTCACTTGGTATACATTGCACTAGCTTAGTGTATACATAAATCTTCAATTACCGACCACATTTACTTGTTCAATTTCAAATCTCTTCTTCATAATAGATTAATGTAACATGCTCAAGTCAACAATATAAAGCCATAGACTCATCAATAAGTTACCCAATGTTTACCTTTTCCTTATTTGTCATATCCATCTTTTCTCCATGTAGATATCTCAGTTCTTTATCTTTTCTTCCTTCAAGAGATGTTCAGATGTTTGTAACTAACATGATAAGTACTGTCAAAACTAGTTGACATCAATGACAACATATTGACTGATTTAATCATCTTACATATCATTTCAATACTCGGTGATCTCTAATCACTATTCCTTCAGTTCATTTAGGTATTCAATCAATTGTAGTTCATTAGTATGATTAATTCCTTGAGAGCAAATGACAACTTCTGCATGCATATTGTTAGATATCTTTAGGGTGGCTTTCAAACAAGGTTGTCACAAGAAGAAATGAAGTTGGTAGAAATGTACAACTCATGGTTCATCCAATTGCCAACATTCTCTTATTATTTGACTTAAGGGTTCTCTTTTTATCCCTTTAGGCTTCTAAGATATCTGATTGGAAAGATGGTGTATCTAAAGGTCACAAGGCAATTGAAAACATATGATAAAATCTAGAAAGAGAAAACAAAAGGTGGAATTGAATTCCCAATCATCATGGGAAATTCTGATTAAGTATTCCCTTCACTATTAGCAACAAAAAAGTTAGCAGAGGCATTACAATTCTACCATCTATCATTTCATACATCAAGGTAATAATTTGATATTTATGATAGAATAAGAGTGGTGGATGGAAAAAAGTGCAGACATAAGATGCATCTTGAAGACTATTGAGCCAATGTCAAAGACAATTCTGAAGTCTAGAAGAGTATGTATTCTAGAATACCACTTAGAATGATTAGAATATGTAGGATCCTTCTAGTCCTAGATTAAGTATAAGAAGACTTAAACACGGTCTATCTTGAGTTTGAGAAGGAGAGAAATAAGCCTATTCAACCACCCAATTGGTCTAGACCTAAAGTAATAGACATGTATATGTTACCCAGGCTGGTCACAAAACTCACAAGATGGTGAGTGGAATGTGAGGTCAACAAATTGAAAAAAAGTCCTCCTAACTTGTGAGCTTATGACTTATGAAGAAACATCAGAAGTTGGACCTGAAGTAGAAGAAAATCCACTAAAAATGAGGAACATGGAAAAGGGAAGAGTGTTGTCTAGAATGTACAACCAAGGAAAAGACAATATGTCCCAAACGTGATGCCTCCATAGAAAGAACAAAGGCCAGGAGTAGTACCATCATCCCCTAGTAGTTCGTAGGTAGCGACTATGAAGCCACGAAAATTGTTAACCATATGAAGGGGAAACACTTAGTTTTTTTTTCAAAAAATTTCAAAAAGCTATATGAAGAAAAAGATTTTTGTGGTTAGATAGCCACTACCGTAGTTCGTAAAGTATGCTGGAAGTTGACCTTTTCACAAATAAAAAGATTGGACCTAGCTCAAAAAGAGGGTTATAGGAAGATGATCAAATAACTCTAAAATCATGAGATATAAGAAAAGTTCCAGTACTTCAAATGAGTTTTCCCAACAAAAGAATGGAGAGAAAGAAACTTATGCAAAAAAAAATCTTCATTTCCAAGAATGCCTCAACACAATGTTAGCTGATGATCTGGGAGAGCCACAAATCATGTAAAGAGATGTCATTTGTAAAGAGTTGTTTGTAGTTCTAATTTTTCCTCCTCTAATCATGAAGAACTATAATTAACCCATATGGAATAAGTTCAAAAGTCTTCTTATACAATTATAAATATGGCAAGAATCAAAACCTTTATTTTTGTTTACTATTTTGGGTTGTTTGCACCTCGGTACCCTAATTTGAGATGCCTAAAAATCTTGTTGCATAAAAATATCCAAATGATTTTTTCAAGACATTATTTTTCTACCATAAGGATCTACCCAATATTTTGGATCCGCAAGGAATTAAGTTTTCCAGACCATATATTAGGGATTTGAATATTTTACGTCTACAAAGGAATAAATTTGACAAAGGTAAAGATGCAGATTAAGGGTGTAATAAAGGTAGTTTTATTGCATATCGCATAGAATAAGGACAAAATGAATAGTTCTATATAATGTCATTGGTCAAGGCCTTAAATGGCACTAGAAAGTGATGCTTTTAAATTAAAATTTACATGTTGCATATGGATCAATCAAGCATATATTTCTAGTTAAGTTTAATTGAAGAGTTTTAGGTAAAAGATTATGTGATCATTTTTTCATAATTAATTTTAATTTTTTTGATGCATTATGGAGTGTTATATGAATTTTGATTAAAAAAAAATTATATGACTTTTTTATCGTAAACTCTTGAATTAATTTAATTGAAATATGGATATATTATATATTTGATTCTATTTAAGTTTTAGATTGTTGTATAATATAAAAATACACATACAATAAAAGAATTATATTTGAGTAAGATAAGAGGGATTGATGACTTCATAAATGGTGTCATATCTTTGCTATGTAGTTGGTGGAAAATACCACAAACTCAAACAAAATCCTTTATACATGTATGTATGTTGTTTAAATAATGTTCCATGATAATTGTCTAATGTGAGGATGAAACAAGGAAGATAGAGGGAGTAGAAACTTATAAGAGAAGGGGAAGATGGGCCGAATAATGAAGGTTATAGTAATCAACAAATTAGATATTCTATGATAGGGAATGTGATGGGAAAGGGTGCAAGGAGTGATTATTAACAAGAAGGATGGACATTGCAGTGCAAGGAATGATTATTAACAAGAAGGATGGACATTACAACACAATCAACAAGTAAGAGCTAAGAAGGAAAAAAAGAATTATCAATATGTGGTCAGAGAGATTCATAAGAGAGAATATGATCCATAACACTTGCACCACCACCTACCAAACTTAAGGAAGCTAGAGAACCCATTAATAATGTGGAGGCTCTTAGATTATTTTAATGAAAGAGGATGTCTTCCATAGGTCATGCCAATAATATTCCCTTTTAACATATAAAATATCTATAAAACAAGCTCCTTAAGATCAATCCCATGAAGAAATAAATCATCCCTTACAATATTCTAAATAAGTTCCTAGGGGTTCTCATTATGAACATAAATGTCATCCTAAATAATGATATCACTAGTTGTAGAATATTTGGAGATTTTTGCATAGAGGTCTAGATAGAGATGTACACACTAAAATGGTGCACTTCTATGAACCATTACATGCAAGGTTTCTCAAGAATGAGGCCTCACAAAGCGGCTGATAGCTCTCTATGCATGGAGTTGCAAGGGACTATGATAAATTTTCTCTCAGCTAGAGCTACAAACTTGTGACCTTGCTAGTCAACCATACAATGAGAGATTCACAATGAAGACAAGAGCAACAATGCCAATATCTCCAAGAATCCACTATGTAATGCAATGCAATGCAACTAAAATGAAGATGGAAATGTGCAAGCTATGCTATGAAAATGGAAGTACAAACTAAGCTATGAAAGGAAAGAACAAGTATTACCAAGCCTTCCTATTTAGACTATGTGAGCTTATTCTATTGCATAAAAGGAAACTAAGCTAAGAATGCCATTATCATGCAACTAAGAATGGAAATATGCAACTACAATGAAATGCAACAAGTCTTCAATGTCTTCAAACTCCAAATGCACCTAAAACCTGCAGCATAACAATAGCATGAAAGAGATGGATATGCAAATGAAGGAGAGAGCTCTCCTTTTATAAGAAATGAGGTGAAATGGACCATGGAGATTAAGAGGCAAAAAGACTTAATCAGCGGTGGAGCTTGAAAGCTGAGCAATCCATGTGCACAAGTATCCTCCAATGAGAGTGAAATGTTGACTTTTGAGCCTCATGTGAGACAAAAAGTGCTTTTTTCCTTTTTGTAAAATATGAATAATACTTTATTTGTGCAACTTAGGATAAGAGGAAAGTGGGGGCTTTTTATTTAATCAAAAGGGGAGGAAATATTCCTTTTAATCAAATAAAGACTTAGGATAAATGGTTAGCCCAAGGATAAAAATCCAATATATGATCGAAATTAAGACTTGATCAAGAAATTGATAATGTTGAAAATATTGATTATTGATAAAAATGATTCAGGATTGATAAATCAAATAAATGGGGCCCAAAGTCTAGGCGACCATTTTTGGGTGCATACATTTGCCCCTCTTTGACTAATGTGTGATCGATGTGGGAACACATGGAGTCAAAGAATGAAGTTGCAATGTGAGATCGATTTGGGATCACAAAACAACTCAGATATGAGGTCGATTCGGGATCATATCTGGACAAAGCATAAACAAAAGGCCTTTGAACATGAGGTCGATTCGGGATCACATTCAAAGTAAGAGATAAGAATCTCAAATTTGAGCAAAAGCTCACAAAAGATGTCTGAATCAGGAAAATCAAGCAATTGGGGATGAGAATCCCATAAGTACTACCCCCTCGGAATCGAAATTGAAATCAGGTAGAGAAGAGAACAGCGAATTGATAAGGATTTGATCAAATCAGAATGAAATCACAATCGAATGTAAGGGTCAATAGGTTAACCATTAAGCAATGAAACATGCCCCAGTGAGGAAGTAGAAGAATAGAAATAGAAGACTAGAAATAGAGTGGATGAAAGACTAGAAAATTTGAGAGACATGGAAGGAAGAAATTCCACCAAAAATCAAATTATGCCTCAAAAGGTCAGTCAACTGCTCAGAAGAAGGGGAAAAAAATTTGAAACGCGACTTGGATTTCGATTTGGAGTCCGAAAATGGATAGAAAATGATGTGATATGAAAGACCAGAAATGAAATATATGATCAAGAAGAATCAAAAAATGAGCACAGTTGACCAACTAGTCCATAGCTGATAAAAAGGAGAGCTCTCTCCATATGCAAAGTGCAAAACTAATCTAACATGACCCTAAAAATGCAAGCTACTATGAAAGTGGTTGACTTGTAAGGTCACAACGCTTATAGACATCTAATTATCATCATCGAGCGTTATTGGTAGCGTCGTAAGATCATACAATGCACACTAGCATAACTATGTGGATATGAATATGATCTTTATCAGATAGAAATGTGGAAATCTCACCTAGGCATCAAAGACATATAGGTCAAGATGACTAATGCAGTGAGATCACCTAAATTTGATATAGCGAGATTATGCTTGTATCAAGACACATGAAAGTCAGGATAACTAGAAGCATGCACTCGCAAAACAGTCAAGGATAATACCTTGTCAATCCATAGTGTCAAGTAAGACCAGCATAAATGCTCATGACAGGTAGGACCAACAAAATATACCCACAAGCAGATAAAGAAATAAAACATGTTCTCATTCCCTCAGTCTTCTAGCTATGCATCATCGAAAACTTCTCAGGGAGAGACCACTCATCAAAGAAATTCTCATAGACAGCACACAAAGAAAAGTAAAGTCACCATATCTCAAGCGAATTGATTGTTTAAGTGCGTGTGTGTTGGTCATAGAGTCAAATTCTGAGTATCATATCTGCTTAGCGAGAAATATCACATCATACGAGACTATTGGGTAAGACATCTGATAAGTGTTAAGAAACACTCGACGCAAGGGTAGTGTTGAAAAACACTGTTCGGGGTGGTGTTGAAAAACACTTGTTTGGGGTGGTGTTGAAAAACACCTGTTGTGAAATGCCCCAAGAGACAAACACACCTAAAAGACCAATGCTAACAGTTATGCCCCCTAGACAAAGATAAAGACCAATTCCAGACTAAGGCAACAAGGTTAAGGCATGATGGAAAGTGGCTAAGTGTCAAGGACGCATGCTAATAAATAGGAGTGCAAAGGCCTCAAGTAGCGCCTGTTTCCAGGTTTTCACCACTTGGATTCTTTTTTCATTTTTTCATTTTTTTTGGATTTTTGAATTTTTTTGATTTTTTTGTATATTTTTAGGACTTTTTATGCTTTTTAGGATTTTTTCAGCATCATATATCAATATTTTTGATATTTTTTCAGGATCAATAAGTATGTACAAAGGATGCCCCCAGACAGACTGGGCATCAAGGATAGAACTTCTTGAGGTGTACAATGTTGATGGGATCAGGGAGCTGTTCTCCATCAGGGTCTGACAGTAAATACGCACCAGTACCAAAAGCAGCTGTGATAACATATGGTCCAAGCCAGTTAGGTTCAAATTTGCCTTTTTGCTCTCTGTGTTGTTGGTTCTTAGGGTTCTCTCGCAAAACAAGATCACCTATTTGAAATTCTCTAGGGCGAACCTTCTTGTTGAATGCCTTGGACATACGCTTCTGATACGCTCTCATATGATCAAAGGAAGCCTTACGCTTCTCATCTAGAAGTTCTAACTCCTGTAACCTCATGTCACGGTAATCCTCATCTGTAATCAAACCTTTGAGTGAGACTCTAAGTGATGGTATCTCGACTTCTAAAGGCAATACTGCTTTAGCACCATAGGTGAGAGAAAAAGGAGTGGCTCCTCTAGGTGTGCGAATGCTTGTTCTGTAAGCCCATAGTGATGGATTGATTTGTAAGTGCCAATCCCTACCATTCTTGTGCATTGTTCTATGAAGAATCTTAAGAATGGTTTTGTTAGAAGCTTCTGCCTGTCTGTTTCCCTGTGGAAAATAGATGGAGGACCAATGTTGCTTGATTTTAAACTTTTTGCATAGGTGCTTTAGGTCCTTATTCTTAAATTGACCTCCATTGTCAGTAATGATCTCATAAGGCACTCCAAATTGACAAATGATATGATTCAAGATGAACAAAGAAATGGTCCTTCCTGAAGCAACAGAAAGTGGCACAGCTTCCACCCATTTTGTGAAGTAGTCAGTGGTAGTAATAATGAACTTGTGTCCACCTGATGAGTTGGGATGAATCTGCGCAACCAGATCAAAGGCCCAGCGCTGAAATGGCCAATGAGAAACAGAAGGGATCAGCTCCCTACCTGGAGCATGAATCAGGTTGCCATGTTTCTGACATTTTTCACATGACTTAGCAAAGGTGACTGCATCTATCTGCATTGTGGGCCAATAATATCCCGCCCTAAGCAACCTTCGGGCCATGGAAAGACCATTAGAATGTCCACCACAAATGCCCTCGTGGATGTCAGCTAACGCTTGGTTGGATTCCTCCTTTTCCAAGCACCTAAGGAGCGTCCCATCTAAACCCCTCCTATATAAATCACCAGAGATGAGGGTGTGGCGAGAGGCATTATGGATGAGGTTTCAGTGTTCGGAGCGGTTGAATGTATCGGGGATGATGCCATCACGAAGATATGAATAGATAGCACCATATCGGGAAGACTCCTGTGTGATAATGGCATAAATGACGTGGCTTTCAGATGAGTCGAAGATGGGATGGTGTAGCTCTTCCACCAGGAATTCAAATCTGGATTCATGTGTCTCCAACTGAAGAAGTGAAGCTAATGTGGCCATGACATCTGCAGCTTTGTTCTCTATCCTAGGGATCTGTTGAAACGTCACAAAGGTGAAATAGCGTCTCAAAGAATCAACCATCTTTTTATAGGGTATCAATTTGTCATCCTTGGTTTGATACTCTTCATTGACTTGATTGATGATTAGTTGGGAATCCCCAAAGACATGTAACTCTGTGATGTTCCATTCTATAGCCATTCTCAAGCCATTAGTTAAAGCTTCATATTCTGCAATATTATTGGTACATGGGAATAATAGTTTGTAAGACTTCGGAATGTTGTACCCATGTGGAGAAACAAATAACACTCCAGTACCTGATCCATTTTGCATGCGGGAACCATCAAAGAACATTGTCCAAGTGCGAGTAGTTGTATACAAGATGTGTTCATCTGAGAATTCCACTTGGACTGGCATACTATCCTGGATTGGAAAATCAGCTAATTGGTCGGCAATAGCTTGCCCTTTTATTGCCTTCCTTTCAACATACTCTATGTCGAATTCAGTGAGGACCATCATCCATTTAGCAAGTCTACCCGTCAGGGCAGCCTTACTAAGCAAGTATTTAAGGGGATCAATTTTGGCAACCAAATGTATGGTATGAGCAAGCATGTAGTGGCGCAACTTTTGAGAAGCAAACACCACCGTGAGACAAG
Source organism: Chamaecyparis obtusa (assembly GCA_027943335.1). Classification (NCBI taxonomy): domain Eukaryota; kingdom Viridiplantae; phylum Streptophyta; class Pinopsida; order Cupressales; family Cupressaceae; genus Chamaecyparis; species Chamaecyparis obtusa. Next base: position 802,886 of record BSBK01003916.1, on the reverse strand, counting down.
ACTTCTCAATATTATTATAATTGATCTCATAGGAGACCAGAGTACGGCTGATATAGTATATGGCCCGTTCTTTCCCAGCATCATCTGATTGAGCCAATAATGCCCCCAGGGAAGTGTCTGTAGCTGAAATATATAGGATCAATGGTTTCCCTGGAATAGGAGGCATTAGGATCGGAGGATTGGCCAAGTATTGTTTGATCTGATCTAGGCTCTTTTGACAATCCTCGTTCCAAACACAAGAAGCACCCTTATGCAATGTCTTGTTGAAGGGTTGCGCTCTATCTGCAAGCTGAGAAATAAACCTCCTAATTGATTGAAGATGTCCCTGAAGACTTCTCATTTGGCTGATATTCCAAGGAGGTGGCATATCTAGGATTGCTTGGACCTTTTCGGGGTCAACCTCGATACCTTTTGCTGATATTATGAATCCTAAGAGTTTGCCTGAGGTGACGCCAAATGCGCACTTCTTTGGATTCAATCTGAGTTGAAATTGTTCCATACGATCTAGAATTACTTCCAGATCATTGAGGTGTGTGTCCCTTTTTCTTGATTTTGCCAGGGTATCATCCACATAATCTTCCATATTTTTGTGCATCATATCATGAAAGATAGTCATCATAGCTCTTTGGTAGGTTGCTCCTGCATTCTTTAACCCAAATGGCATGACGTTCCAGCAAGAGGTTCCCCATGCACATGTGAATGCTATTTTCTCTTGGTCTTCAGGAGCTATTTTGATTTGATTATACCCTGAGAAACCATCCATTAGAGAGTATATGTCATAGCCCGCCGTCATGTCCACTATCATGTCAATGTTTGGAAGTGGAAAATCATCCTTTGGGCATGCTTTGTTTAAATCTCTAAAATCTGTGCAGACACGAATGGACCCATCATGTTTGGAGATAGGTACTATGTTTGAGATCCATTCTGCATAATCGATGGCTCTAATAAATCCAGCTCTCAAAAGTTTTTCTAATTCCCCTTTGACAAGTAGAGCTACATGTGGATGCATTTTTCTTAATCTCTATTTTACTGGCTTGACTCCTGGAGCTATGGATAAGTGATGCATTATGAGATTCGTGTCAAGCCTTGGCATGTCTGAGTAGGTCCATGCAAAATTAATTTTCTTTTTCTATAAAAATTGTACATATGCCTTGGTCTCTTCCTCTGATAAAGACTGAGCAAGATGGACTATCTGAGGATTTTCTTCTGTGTTTAAATTGACTGGCTTTGTTGCTTCAATTAATATTGATGATCTATCCTGGAAATAACTCGGCAAGTTATTAAGTACCCCATCCTTAGGTGCCTCAAAGAGGTTTTCACCTTCGGATGCGTCATTTCTTTTTACTATTTTTGGTTCTGACACCGCCACAAAGTGGTTTTCGCCATCAGACCTATTTTTCTTTTTCTCTTTTATTTTGAGACTGAGGTACTTAATATCAGGCTCTGTCATGCTGGTTGTTGGTTCACTGGTGGAAGAAGCCATGGGTTCAAGAGCATTCAGGTAGCAGGCAATTTTGTAATCATTGTGGAAGGTGAGGAATGTGGGCTCTTGATGGCACTGAGACCAGTCAATTAGGTCAAAGTGAACAAGGGGTAAGTCAATGGCGGGTTCGATGTTGTCTATGCAAAAGGTGTCATCTTTGGTGACCATATAATCGGAGTTCATCAAGTCTTCTCCTAAGATACCCGAATTAGGACTCATCCTATCAAACGAAGCGTTGTCCACTAAGGAAATTTGAGGAGGGCAATCCTCTAGTCCGACACTAGGATCATTAGTCACATCGGGTTGGGTACTATAGGCATGGATAATATCCATGTCCAGATCAATTGTTGCATCTGAAAGTGAGTCCCATTCATATTCATGGGAGTCTATCTCTGAGTCATCATTTAGGCCTCGTGATGTAGAAGCCTCAAGGTTAGGAAGGGTTTTCCCCTCTCTAGTGCTAGTATTGGTACTATCCATCGCAGCTAGGACAGTAACACTTATCTTTGTCAGTCTAGCAGTCACACAGTCACTATCCGTCGCAGTTGGGATAGTAGGACTATCAAGCATCAAATATGTGGAATCTCCCCAAAGGAGATTCATTGAGGGCACCCAATCATCAGACACATCTTGTTGGTTGGAAAGATCAGGCGTATAATCTGCCTCACTGTCACTGTCCATCGCAGCTGGGACAGGGACACCTTTCTTCTTCTTATTCTCAAAACCTAAGCCAATCGTGGACTTGTTCTTTCATTCGAAGAGAGCATGATCAAGAGGCTCAGCTTTAGCGTCCAGCCTATTACTAAGGGGACCATATCCCGGATATCCCATATTTTTAACCAGTGTATACCCTTTCCCATAAGTTTCAGGTGAAGGAGCAAAATTCTCGTTGTGTTTGTATTTCTCTTTGTCATAGATCCAGTCCCTTATGGCAACTTCCTCTTTCTCTTCCTGAATGGGGACCGAAGACTCAACAAATTTCCCAAATAATGTCATTGCTGATGACGAAGGTTTTGTACTTGGTGATGGTCTCCCATAGGACCTAGGAGAGATTGGCATTTTTGTAAAAGAATCAATCTTATAAACTCCCATCCCAAGATCCATGGTCTTGAACTTCTGCTTGCATTGTTCAAATGAACTACTAGGACTGTCAGCTTCCCTATTCAAAGGTACATGTGATCCTGCAGAAATGTTATTAACTGATAAAGCACTATCTTCAGGGATGCAAATTTCTACACCATTATGGGGAAACTTTACACACTGGTGATATGTTGATGGGACTGCTTGCATTTCGTGAATCCATGGCCTACCTAGCAAAATGTTGTAGGCTAGAGGTCCAACATCAACAATTTGGAATAATATATCTTTTTCTACGGGACCAATGCGAATAGGCAAAATAGCCAATCCCTTAGAACTTCTTTCTGCTTCGTCATATGCTTTGATTGTGATCCTTTTCTTTGTGTCAATGACGTTCTCGAAATATCCTAGAGCCAGCAACAAACTCAGGGTACAAATATTGAGCCCCGCACCCCCATCTATCAGTACACGCTTAACATGGGTTTTATGAATCATGACTTTGATGTGTAAGGCCAAGTTATGTGGGTGACTGATGGATTTGTCATCTTCTTCGGAGAAGGTGAGGTAATGAGGGCTAGCCAAATGGTTGACCATGTTTTGGAATTGGTCAATATCTAAGTTGTTAGGGACATTGGCTGCTCGCAAAGCATCCTCAGGGACGTGCTTGTGCTTAGGAGATAATTCTAAAAGCTCAAAAATGGATATCTGCGCGGGTGTACGTTGTAGCTGGTCAATAAGATTATAATTGGAATCAGGACCAACAGCAGATTTGGGAGGAGCACCTTTGGACACGGGCTGCTTAGACTTGCTAGTGCTAGGACCTCTAATGATAATGGGTGCTTGGGCCTGCCCCCTAGTGGCAACATTGAGGGACTGGGGCATTCTTTGTGAGTGAGGACCTCTTATCACCACAGCGGGTCTTTCATCAGTCATAGGAGTTGAGTCCACATTATGTCCATAGGGATCTTTCCCTCTCATCATGTTGACACTATCATCCACAACTTCAAGCATGTTAATGACGTTCTCTGCATTTGTGTAGGTGTAGTTGATAGCTGCCTTGCCATTCTTATTGTTAGAATTCTCTCCTTTCTCATATTTAGGCAAGGGCTCTTTAAAGGCTTTATGATCCGCATTAGTGGTTAACCCATCCACTTGTAATTGTCCTTTCTCAATAAGGTCTTGGACAAGATGCTTGAGTTTAAAACAATTTTCTATGTCGTGTCCAATCCCATTATGGAAAACGCAAAAAGCCTTAGCATCCCACCAATGAGGTAAAGGATCCGGTATGTGATGTTTTGTAGGATCCTGTGGGTGTGCCAAATTATGAGCAACTAATGTCTTAAAAACATCTGCGTAAGATTCTCCCAATTTGGTAAATTGTCTTTTCTCCGTTTTAGATCTCTTTTGATACTTAGGTTTGTCTTGTTGTGTCGAAGACGTTTGCAACTTCATAGCTTGAACTGCATGAGAGAGGTTAAGAACTCCTTCATTTTTGACCTGAGATGAGTCAACAACTCCATCATTGACCACTTGCTTGTTTTTGTTCCAATAGGAGTTCCTTTTGTCCTTGTTACCATTAGTATTGTTATTTTGGCTATTGTTGTTATTTGTTGGTTTAGCCAAAATTCCTTGTTCTTTTAGGACATCCTCAATGTGACATGCCACCTCTACCATAGTATCAAAGGAATTAAATGGGATTTTCTTGACTTCATATCTTAGTTCTGGTATTAGATTGTTCACAATGATATCAGTTCTCTCCTCCTCAGGAATTGTCCTTGGGTATTTCGAACACAATCGCCTCCATCGTTGTAAAAATGTGACAAAAGATTCCCCTTGATTTTGCTTAAGTTTACACAAATCAAGCATTGTGACCGACCTCGATAAGTTGTAAGAAAAATGCTGAACAAATCTTTGGACAAGCTCTTTAAATGTCTTTACTGGAGGGGAAAGGTTGGTGAACCATTCCATGGCTTGACCTTTTAAACTCCTTGGGAATAATCTCATCAAGTAGGAGTTTTCATGGTGAAAGAAAAAGCTCATTATGTAGAACTGTCGAACATGGTCGTGAGGGTCACCAGTGCCATCATATTTGTCATATGTTGGGAACTCAACTTTCTTAGGGAATTCTACCATCACCACACTTTTGTCAATGGGGTTAGGACATATGGAGTCCAAATGAAACGTGCTCTTGGGAGCCTTCATCCTGTCTATATCCTTTTGCATTTGTAAGATCACCTCATTAGTTGAAGGGCTCTGTTTCTTGATCTTTTGGTGAACATCAAAATTATATGGAACTTTAGCACCTTTGTTGATAAGACTTTCCAAGAATTGGTCTTTGTTCTGTTCCACATATTGCTCCACATATGCTTGAAAGGATGGTTCTTGTTGCATAGTCATGAAGTCCATATGATCAATTTTAGCATAACTTCCTCCATGTTGTGAGCCATAATGTGCTCGTTGGGAGGGTTGCCTTGAATGTCTATGAGATGACTGTCTCCTATGATGGTCATATCTTGAAGTCCTTCTTCCTCTAGGACTTGGGGATCGTGAAGGTGTCCTTGATCTTCTTCTAGGGCTAGGGGAAGGGGTAGATGGGGGTGAGTTGGTCCCACTTTTGGCTCTCCTCCCGTTAAATCGGCTTTGGAGTTGTTGTGCATAGAGTCTATCTTCTTCTTCTTGGGTGACTCTCTTTTGTATATCCAACAATGCACGTTCCTCTTCCTCTAGTTGTCTGAATTTTTCCTTTTTAGCAGCCTGTTCATCTAAGTAGGCTTGCTTCTCTCTCTCAATGCTTCTCAATCTTGTATTTGCATATCGAGAGGTGTCTTTAAGTGGGGAGGTTTGTCTCGAATACCTCATTGCATTAGCTACGTTGATGTGGTGATCACTAGATTCATTGTTCTGGTCTTCGTGTTGTGACCCTGAATCTGAGTGAGCTTGCTTATGATGTCTTTCGGCTCATTGATGAGCATCAAAATACCTCGCGTTGTTGGGAGGTGATCCAGGTGGACTAGCATGAGAAGAACCACCATAGTCTCTTCTGTGTCATTGGAAGATATCCTCAAGAGTTTGATTCATGGCTTCTTTTTGTTGTCGGGTGAAAGTGTAACTCATGTCCATACTTGATGAAAGTGGTACAAAAGAGGTGCTCACTTCACTAGGATTAGCTCCCAGATTAAAAGAAACCTCAGATTCACTCTTAGGAGATTGGTCAAAAAGGGGTCCTTTTCCCTTAGGTTGTCGACGAGTCTTGACGGGTGGTAACTGGCTAAAGGTAACAGGGGGTCGCTTCCCTTGATTAACTTGGTACCTTGTCGTAACTGACATGAAAGAAAGATACTCTTAATGATAAGGTGACCTTTCAAAGTGTCAACGCCAAACTAGGATAATCAAAGTCCTCTATTGTCCAAAGAGAAATGAAAAGAAAAAAAAAGGGCTTTACCAACACTGTCAAAGAGGTGCTTCAAATCAAAGGGTGACTACCCTTGCACTTTTGAATTAGGAGGTTGGACTAGGCCAAAAGATAATTAAAATTGAGATGAAAATGAAAGCGATTTGGACAATAAGAGTACTAAAATTTTCCCAGAATGAAGCTAACAATTTTAAAGATGAACCTTGGCACCAAGAATGGCCTTCTAACTTGGCAATTTTTCCAAAGTGATTTCATAAATCAAATGATGCTATCCCGGGGGACTAAAAACCAGAAATTTGGAGTCAAGACAGATCTCAAACGTCAGTGTGAGAAGCCTGCTCTAAGACCTAGCCTAATTAACAGCAACTGAAACTGACCAAAATTTAAGTACGGTAGAAATAAACCAGGCGATATACTCCAGGCTACTGGGGTGATAAACCTATAACCGTGCGATACTTCACCCGAAGCCAGGTGATACTTCTTAATACTGGCGGGCGATATACTCCAGGCAGGTCGGGCGATAGTCCGTCAGGGGTGAACTATCGCACGATATTTCTCTTCAAAGCGGGCAATATTTCTAGCAAGCGCGAAGTATCGCGCGATACTTCGCTTTACAGGGTGCAATACTGTTGCAGAATTGTTTAACTCTTGACCAGATTTGTGCAAAATTTGCATTTTTGGGTCTGTTTGGTCAAAATTTCCAGTCTGAGGGTTGATGTTTTTGATTTCTGTCACAATATCAGCAAAATTTCGGCAGGTTTGCAAATAGTAAGGGATCAAAACATGGTCTCAAACACTTGAAACAAGGGCAAAAGCAACCTTGCCAAGACAAACACTTGTGATATCAGAATTGAAACAACACCCTATGAATGCTACCGATTGTTTGTATGTAAGAACGTTTGCACTGGTATCACACAATTGAAGACACTTCAAGCAAATCTATCCTAAAAAGTCAAGGCTCAATACTTACCAACTTAGCCCACAACTTGATGCCCCCTCACCTCACACCAAGTGGTTACCCACAAGAGATGTTGGCTTTGTCATGGAAATGTCAAATGACACAACCAAAGGGACACATATGGTGAGTATCTTAAGGTGATCCGAGTAAACCACTTGGATCAATCCTTGCACTAAGAAGATAAGCGGCTAAAAGAAGGTGGCTTCTATCTAATGGTTCTTAATAAGGATTTCCGTTCACAACACCCCTCTTGCTCCTCATAAAAGGACTAGGACCTCACGGCCTCAAGAGTACCTTAAGCATTCTTGTTCAATGTTTTCCCCATGGTCGCAATCCCATGAGCTACTCACATCAAACGAAGACAAGTGTTATGTCTATCAAGGTTTTTGGTGTCCTTGATAGCCTTGAGATTATAGTGAGTTGGAATCACTTGTCACCAAGGAAAATGATGACAAGGTTGTCCCCACTTGAGTCGTTCCTCTTGATTGCTCAAGAGCAGGCCCGCTAAAGGATCCTAAACTAAACAAAAATGGATTAACTCTTGAGGTTCAAAGTTTTTGATTCACCACAAGGGTGAAGAGCATACTCCCCTATCTCAAAAATCTCTCCCAAACACACCAAGCAAAGAGATTCAATTACTCCCTTGCTTCCAAAACCTTAAGATGGGTCAAGATTTTCTGATTCACCTAAAGGTGAAGAGCATACTTCTCCTACCACCTCAAGATCCCTTTCACAAGGTATTAAGATGCCTAATACAATTAGTGAATGCCACACTTGAAAGGAAAGTAAATAAACAAGCAAGAAATGTTTTTTTTTTGTTTTTATGCTTGGGCAGCCCTGCAAAAATTGTTAGTAGCCCTCTTTGACATGCGTTTTCAGCAATTTTCAAGCAAATGAGAGCACCTACAAACACAACTTGTTAAACCCACAAGGTTAGCAAAATCATAATCCAAATGTAAACATGCAATAAACTGGTAGATTTAAGCTAAAAAATGCGGATTAGACCTATCTAAACACAGCAAAACAAAACAGCAAGCTAAAATAATCAAATTCGGACAAGAAAATTGGAAACACAAGTCTCTGTCAGACCAGGCGATATTTCTTAGTCGCGCGATATTTCTCAGTCGCGCGATACTTCTCACTATGGGCGGGCGATACTTCGCACGATAACAGGCGATACTTCTCAGTACTGGCAGGCGATTCTTCTTTCGCGCGAAGTGTTGCACCGCTATACAAAGGTATATCACACGATATTTCTGAGAAGTATTGCGCGATACTCTGAGACAGAAAACCAGAGACTGAAAATCAAACCGAAAATTCATGAAACTTTTGACAGAAAATGTAGAATTAAAGGCACAAAGCTAATCTACTCAGCCCCACGGTGGGTGCCAGAAATGTACACACTAAAATGGTGCACTTCTATGAACCATTACATGCAAGGTTGCTCAAGATTGAGGCCTCACAAAGCGGCTGATAGCTCTCTATGCATGGAGTTGCAAGGGACTATGATAAATTTTCTCTCAGCTAGAGCTACAAACTTGTGACCTTGCTAGTCAACCATACAATGAGAGATTCACAATGAAGACAAGGGAAACAATGCCAATATCTCCAAGAATCCAATATGTAATGCAATGCAATGCAACTAAAATGAAGATGGAAATGTGCAAGCTATGCTATGAAAATGGAAGTACAAACTAAGCTATGAAAGGAAAGAACAAGTATTACCAAGCCTTCCTATTTAGACTATGTGAGCTTATTCTATTGCATAAAAGGAAACTAAGCTAAGAATGCCATTATCATGCAACTAAGAATGGAAATATGCAACTACAATGAAATGCAACAAGTCTTCAATGTCTTCAAACTCCAAATGCACCTAAAACCTGCAGCATAACAATAGCATGAAAGAGATGGATATGCAAATGAAGGAGAGAGCTCTCCTTTTATAAGAAATGAGGTGAAATGGACCATGGAGATTAAGAGGCAAAAAGACTTAATCAGCGGTGGAGCTTGAAAGCTGAGCAATCCATGTGCACAAGTATCCTCCAATGAGAGCGAAATGTTGACTTTTGAGCCTCATGTGAGACAAAAAGTGCTTTTTTCCTTTTTGTAAAATATGAATAATACTTTATTTGTGCAACTTAGGATAAGAGGAAAGTGGGGGCTTTTTATTTAATCAAAAGGGGAGGAAATATTCCTTTTAATCAAATAAAGACTTAGGATAAATGGTTAGCCCAAGGATAAAAATCCAATATATGATCGAAATTAAGACTTGATCAAGAAATTGATAATGTTGAAAATATTGATTATTGATAAAAATGATTCAGGATTGATAAATCAAATAAATGGGGCCCAAAGTCTAGGCGACCATTTTTGGGTGCATACATTTGCCCCTCTTTGACTAATGTGTGATCGATGTGGGAACACATGGAGTCAAAGAATGAAGTTGCAATGTGAGATCGATTTGGGATCACAAAACAACTCAGATATGAGGTCGATTCGGGATCATATCTGGACAAAGCATAAACAAAAGGCCTTTGAACATGAGGTCGATTCGGGATCACATTCAAAGTAAGAGATAAGAATCTCAAATTTGAGCAAAAGCTCACAAAAGATGTCTGAATCAGGAAAATCAAGCAATTGGGGATGAGAATCCCATAAGTACTACCCCCTCGGAATCGAAATCGAAATCAGGTAGAGAAGAGAACATCGAATTGATAAGGATTTGATCAAATCAGAATGAAATCACAATCGAATGTAAGGGTCAATAGGTTAACCATTAAGCAATGAAACATGCCCCAGTGAGGAAGTAGAAGAATAGAAATAGAAGACTAGAAATAGAGTGGATGAAAGACTAGAAAATTTGAGAGACATGGAAGGAAGAAATTCCACCAAAAATCAAATTATGCCTCAAAAGGTCAGTCAACTGCTCAGAAGAAGGGGAAAAAAATTTGAAACGCGACTTGGATTTCGATTTGGAGTCCGAAAATGGATAGAAACTGATGTGATATGAAAGACCAGAAATAAAATATATGATCAAGAAGAATCAGAAAATGAGCACAGTTGACCAACTAGTCCATAGCTGATAAAAAGGAGAGCTCTCTCCATATGCAAAGTGCAAAACTAATCTAACATGACCCTAAAAATGCAAGCTACTATGAAAGTGGTTGACTTGCAAGGTCACAACGCTTATAGACATCTAATTATCATCATCGAGCGTTATTGGTAGCGTCGTAAGATCATACAATGCACACTAGCATAACTATGTGGATATGAATATGATCTTTATCAGATAGAAATGTGGAAATCTCACCTAGGCATCAAAGACATATAGGTCAAGATGACTAATGCAGTGAGATCACCTAAATTTGATATAGCGAGATTATGCTTGTATCAAGACACATGAAAGTCAGGATAACTAGAAGCATGCACTCGCAAAACAGTCAAGGATAATACCTTGTCAATCCATAGTGTCAAGTAAGACCAGCATAAATGCTCATGACAGGTAGGACCAACAAAATATACCCACAAGCAGATAAAGAAATAAAACATGTTCTCATTCCCTCAGTCTTCTAGCTATGCATCATCGAAAACTTCTCAGGGAGAGACCACTCATCAAAGAAATTCTCATAGACAGCACACAAAGAAAAGTAAAGTCACCATATCTCAAGCGAATTGATTGTTTAAGTGCGTGTGTGTTGGTCATAGAGTCAAATTCTGAGTATCATATCTTCTTAGCGAGAAATATCACATCATACGAGACTATTGGGTAAGACATCTGATAAGTGTTAAGAAACACTCGACGCAAGGGTAGTGTTGAAAAACACTGTTCGGGGTGGTGTTGAAAAACACTTGTTTGGGGTGGTGTTGAAAAACACTTGTTGTGAAATGCCCCAAGAGACAAACACACCTAAAAGACCAATGCTAACAGTTATGCCCCCTAGACAAAGATAAAGACCAATTCCAGACTAAGGCAACAAGGTTAAGGCATGATGGAAAGTGGCTAAGTGTCAAGGACGCATGCTAATAAATAGGAGTGCAAAGGCCTCAAGTAGCGCCTGTTTCCAGGTTTTCACCACTTGGATTCTTTTTTCATTTTTTCATTTTTTTTGGATTTTTGAATTTTTTTGATTTTTTTGTATATTTTTAGGACTTTTTATGCTTTTTAGAATTTTTTCAGCATCATATATCAATTTTTTTGATATTTTTTCAGGATCAATAAGTATGTACAAAGGATGCCCCCAGACAGACTGGGCATCAAGGATAGAACTTCTTGAGGTGTACAATGTTGATGGGATCAGGGAGCTGTTCTCCATCAAGGTCTGACAGTAAATACGCACCAGTACCAAAAGCAGCTGTGATAACATATGGTCCAAGCCAGTTAGGTTCAAATTTGTCTTTTTGCTCTCTGTGTTGTTAGTTCTTAGGGTTCTCTCGCAAAACAAGATCACCTATTTGAAATTCTCTAGGGCGAACCTTCTTGTTGAATGCCTTGGACATACGCTTCTGATACGCTCTCATATGATCAAAGGAAGCCTTACGCTTCTCATCTAGAAGTTCTAACTCCTGTAACCTCATGGCGCGGTAATCCTCATCTGTAATCAAACCTTTGAGTGAGACTCTAAGTGATGGTATCTCGACTTCTAAAGGAAATACTGCTTTAGCACCATAGGTGAGAGAAAAAGGAGTGGCTCCTGTAGGTGTGCGAATGCTTGTTCTGTAAGCCCATAGTGATGGATTGATTTGTAAGTGCCAATCCCTACCATTCTTGTGCACTGTTCTATGAAGAATCTTAAGAATGGTTTTGTTAGAAGCTTCTGCCTGTCTGTTTCCTTGTGGAAAATAGATGGAGGACCAATGTTGCTTGATTTTAAACTTTTTGCATAGGTTCTTTAGGTCCTTATTCTTAAATTGACCTCCATTGTCAGTAATGATCTCATAAGGCACTCCAAATCGGCAAATGATATGATTCAAGATGAACAAAGAAATGGTCCTTCCTGAAGCAACAGAAAGTGGCACAGCTTCCACCCATTTTGTGAAGTAGTCAGTGGTAGTAATAATGAACTTGTGTCCACCTGATGAGTTGGGATGAATCTGCCCAACCAGATCAAAGGCCCAGCGCTGAAATGGCCAATGAGAAATAGAAGGGATCAGCTCCCTACCTGGAGCATGAATCAGGTTGCCATGTTTCTGACATTTTTCACATGACTTAGCAAAGGTGACTGCATCTATCTGCATTGTGGGCCAATAATATCCCGCCCTAAGCAACCTTCGGGCCATGGAAATACCATTAGAATGTCTAAATTTGATAGTTCTAAGGATAGGAATAAAATTTAATGTGAAAATTTCTTTTCTTGGGAGGAGGATAAATTTTTGCTTATGTTAAAACCACGACACCCAAATTTTAATCCCCCTTATGAAGTTTTCAACAATATGCCTATTTGGGTGAGGCTTCCCAATCTTCCTCTTCATCTTTGGCAAGGTGTTGTCCTGGAGGAGGTGGGGGAGGCTCTGGGGGAGTTTTTTATTATGGATGAGAAAACTTCCAATGTGTTCCATTCTACCTTTGCCCGCATCCTGGTAGATATTAATATTTCACAGGCTCTTCTTGCTGAAATTAATATTTAGTCATCTAAAGGTTCATGGTTGCAATAATTGGATTATGAGGGTATCCCCTTTAGATATAGAAAATTCTTTAAAATAGGTCATCATGCTTTAAAATGCGGTTCTGACTTCAAAGTAAAGAAGGGACCTCATACTTGGTGGAAGGATGCCTCCACTAAACATTATACAGTTCTCAAAAGCTCTCCTGAGTCTTTGCTAGATTTAGATATTCCTAGGTCTCCTGCTGGTGGCTCTGTGGTTGGAGTTCCTACTAGCCCTACTATGGTGGTAGCGGATTCTATTGCTTCCAGTTCTCTTGTTGGGAGCATTTCTTGGCCTATCTCTATTGTTGTTCCTACCAACATTGCTTTGCAGGGACCTCCTTCTCCTTTGTTGATGGATCATAGGATGTCTATTGGTGGTTTAGTGGATGTTTTTTCTACCAACCATGCTGGTGAGATTATTGTTGTGGATTCTAGTGCTCCTGATTCTCTTGCTGGAAGCATTTCTAGCCCTATTTTTGAGGCTACTTTTCCTACCAGCTCTGCTGGTATGACGTTAGATGTTAGAAATGGTGTTGTTCCTCCTATCAAGGGTTGTTTGGATCCGATGCTGGGGGTTATTTCCTTGAATTTGGTGTGCTGGCAGAAGGAGGTAGCAAAAGTTAAAGATGGATGGATAACTGTTAAAGGGAAACATTCAAAGAAATCCTCATCTTCATTTGACATGACCCTTCATTCTCAAAAAAAAAGGGGACATAGCCTTGTTGCTATCCTCTATGGACTGCGGTTTTCGTTGTTTATTCTTATGCAGTGTTCTTGATTTTTTGTTTGCATGTCTTTCCTTCCCTTGGATGGTTTGAATCTTGAGGTGTCTAGGCTTTTGTTTTGGCTAGACTATTGTATTCTTGGAACTCCTATAGTTTTATCCTAAGTTCTAGTATTGTAAAGGGTTTCAGGGCCCTTCAAAACCTGTTGTTACCTTAATCAAAAACTCATTAATACTCAAGGCCCTCATCATAATGATGGTTTAGATTTTAAACACTTAGAAAGAGGGAAAACATGAATGATGGTCTAACCATTCTATATATAACAACCTACTTGTTCTCTTTCATGAGAACAACTTAAAAGTATGAAATTTCTAGAGTTTACACACACACATCTATGTATATGTATGTATGTATGTACACACACACACACACACATACATACATACATACTAATAGAGGGAGAAGAGCTTTATCTTTACTCTAAGTTCTTGTCGGTGAATCATGAACAATGGTTTGACCATTAAAAATTGAATGAAAATATTATTGTTTGAAAGTGCTCAAACCTTTTTGAGAGATATATCCTTGAAATCTAATGATTCTCATAAATATGTTTGACTAATCTATAATGACTCAATGGGCTTTAACAGGCCACACACATAAAGATTCAACAACTTGGGTTGCAATGAACCATGTAAAAAAATATTACTATAAAAAATCACAAAAGTAGTGCTAACATGTACTCATATGAAATAATTGAAAAAGAAAACAATTAATAAGAAGGTCTATAAGATATCCCACTTACCACATCCTTTTAGTATATATTTTTAAAAATCTTTAACTTTATTAATCAGCTACAGGCTATTTAATATGGGCATTCCTGTTGGAATTAAGTATTTCTCACACTTGAAAATTAAACCATTCATTTTTCATGCTAGAAAATAAAACCTCAATTTTTCACATTGGAAAATACAAGCTCATTTGAAAATTTTAATTTTCATCTCATTAGTTAACTACACTTGCAAATTAGAAAAATCTTCCTCCTTTACCAATCAACATCGTACTCTTTTACAAAAAAAATCTTCTAAATCAAAAGTTTACTTCCTCTTCCAATTGAAACTTCATCTCATTACTTATTATTTATTAAATTAATAATTCATTGTTATCCTCATTGAATTGAAATGGTAATTTTTCAATTTCATTGAACTACAAAATAGATCTTTGTGACAATCAAATTAGAAACTTCTTCTTTCCTCATAGTTAAATATTCTTACAAATTAGAAATTTCTTCTTCCTTCATAGTTGACTTCAACTTCAAGTAATCTATTACTTGTTAAAAATATTCATTACTATCCTCATTCAATTAAAGTCACAATTTTCCAATTCCATCGAACCAAAAAAATACCTATCAATATTATCTGTTGTGGTGAGCAAATCTAAGCCTACAAGCTTGAAAGGATTCTCAATTGTTTTATTCTCTTTCAAAGGCATATGCTAGCTTGTTCTATTAAATAAGCTCTCTCCTTTCTAACCTTCTTAGAAAGTAATTATCTTATTTTATTTCTATAAAACATTCTTGGAATGCATTGAGATGTAAGTCAACATTGTTGATGATCTACGATTAATGGCTGCAATTTATCTAAAACATTAATCTTATTTTTAGTTTATTCAAAATATTTTTTAATGTATCTTTCAAGAGAGGTTTGTCATGGTTTTATGCTTGAAAAAATCTAAATTGCTAATGTGTAATATATGTGAATTTTTTGGAGTAGATAGCCAAGCCTATGAAGAATTTGTGATGAGGAAAAGTTGTGGAATGAGACTTAATAATTATTTATTTGACAATAGCATATCATTGCCTCAAGGGCTTCTAAAATGATGTCTTCTAGAAAGGAAAATAGTTTTTTTATAAATTTTAAACCACTCTAGCTAAGTCTCAATGTTTGTTGACAATGTATGGAGTAGGATTTTGTTTGTTGAGAAACACGTGTCTCAATCTTGAAATTTTTTTCCAAATGATTCCAAAAATGTAGTTGGTAGTTTTCCACTTGTTGGTGCCTTGGAAAAGGGTGTATAAGTTGGCAAAAGAAGCCCTGTCTATAATATAATATAGGAGGGTCATTTTTAGAGCATGGCTGACACATTTCATGATATTTATGAGGGTAAAAAATAGGGAACAAACTTTTGGACGTGAGTACTATTTTTAACTTAGTTTTTCCTATCTTGGAAAAATAAATGTCAATAATAGGAAACATGTGGCATGGAGGTTTTTCCTATGGTATTGTAAAACCACAAGTGGTTTCCAGGCTGTGAAATACCTATATAATAAGGGCTTGGGAGGAGTTTTGTATCATGGAGTTTTGTTTGCAAGGCTGGTGATCTGATTTATGAAACCAGATTACAATACCTGGTGTGATACCTGCAGTGTTGTAGAATTCAATACGAAAACTGAGAACCAGATTGCAAACCAAAAACTGATCCATTCTATTTGAATATTTTAGTTTATACAAGTCTGATGGATCCCAAGGGTCATCAAAATCCCTTGGAAATGAAATGAAGAGCCATCATAATATTTATTACAAATAAACTATTCAAACTATCAAAAATTATCAAAAAACTATATATAAAAATTAGGTCTACTTGGAGAAGGCATAACTTTCTAGTCCTAGCTCCGATTTGTGAACCGTTTGATGCGGTGGAAAGGTATTCAAAAGAGCTAGAGTCAAATTTTGGAAATGACAACTTCCAGCGCATCATCCAAGCCTAGAAATGTACCGAAGACCCTCAAAAATGCAGTTTACTAAAACATAGTAAAATTTGAAAAATTAGATTTCAGTTTTTTCCCAATTTAATCCTAAGTAGTTGGGTGCTAGAAGGATGCTAGTGATATATCTCCAAGCTTGAGTTGAGTAGACACTCTTGTAAGAACTTTCATTGCAAGTGTATTGTAATCATTTGTTGATTTGGTAATACATTATGTAGGTTTTAAAGTGTGGGATTTTTCTCCCGTAAGGGTTTTCCCCATGAGAGTCACTATGTTATGAGCTTAATATTATTTTATTCACACTCGTGTATGTTTCTTGAGATTTTTGTAATTAGTTAACTTGAAATTTGCATAATCATCCTTTCAAGGTTAGCGTAGGAAGCAATTTCGCACACATTTGCTTCCTTACAAGTGGTATTAGAGCCTAGCCATTTTTGGTTCTATTTGTTGGGTATGAGGTTTTTTGAGCTAATCAAGCTTTGAGTGGGAGCTTGTGCACAATATTTCATTTTTTGTATTGCAAGGTTTGTAAAGATGGAAAGCATGTCAGGGAGGATTGATGCAGATAAGTTTTCTAACATGAACTTTGAGATGTGGAAGCTAAAGATGGAAGATCTATTGATTGATCGAGATCTATGAGATGTGGTGGATGAGAATAAGCTAAGGCCCACATATCCAATTTTAGCTACACAATATGATGTGATGGATAGAAAAGCTAAAAGTCTTATGAAATTGCGTCTTACAAACTTAATTTTGATTAATGTTCATGAAGAGTCGACTGTGAAGAAGCTAAGTGAGATCTATCAAGAAAAATCACTTGTGAATAAGATTTTCTTAAGGAAGAAATTGTATTCCTTAAGAATGGAAGAAGGTGGACACATTTCTAAGCATCTAGAAAGCTTTAATATGTTGGTGGCTTAGTTGACCTCTATTGTGGTATCAATGGATGAAGAAGATGTTAGAATTATTTAGAACAATAGAGAGGGGGGTTGAATTAGTTGTTCTCAGGTCTAGATGTACCAATTGAACTTTCTAGCACTTCAACAATCTCAGATCTAATCACCAACATAACTCGGTCTCTATAGTATATATTAGAAACATATAACATGCAGTCCACTATCCAAAAGTAATTAACTTGCAGAATATAACAATATTCACATCGAAACATTCACACAAGTATAACACCAAAATTTATAGTGGAAACCCAACTTGGGAAAACCCACTTTGTAACATGCTACTGATATTTCACTCTTCTGAAGTGAGCTCTATGAAAAGACAACACTATTAAAGGCTTACAAACACACTGCTAGGTGTGACCCTGTTAAAGGATTTAAACACTATGTCAAAAGTGACCTGGTTAGAGGATTTAAGAACATTCCATTAGAATGTCACCTTGATTAAAGGATTTTTACAATGACTATTAGGTCAACCTTGATTAAGGATTTAGACTAATACAATGGTTAGAAAGTAACAGTAGTTTCTGATCTGAAAAACATACAACTCACTTTGCAAATACAGATCCACTTTGCACATATATGTTGATTTATTGACTAACTTTCATTTCCATCTCCATCACTGATCTTCTCATAATTTGCTTCAAGAAATCACAACTCTGTTCAGCTCCTTCACAATTTCACCTTCAGCCTTCTGCTTAGACATATCAGTCAATAACATCAACAAATTCACCCCTCTTCTGTAACCTCACAATTAGGTTTTCCTTTATACCTCTTCAATTAGGTAGATCCATCTTTTGCTGCTTAATCTCCTATGTAGATCTTAGGTTTAGGCCAGATTTGTCGAATCCTTCCATCATTATGTTATTCATCCTTCCTTCTAGATACGTCTCCAAACTTCTCTTTAAATCCATAATAAAATGATTTACCATGCATTAAATACTCGATACAATTCATTAATAAAGTCAACATGATTTACATATCCCAAGAATTCAACTATGTCGGTTGGGAATCTCAATTCTTTCTCCAAATGTAAATTACTGACACTCAATCAATATTGAGTTCTTCTCCTCAGTCATCATTGCATGTCTCGGTCATCTCTATAAACTGTCTTCCTCGACAAACACTATCTTTGCTTGGTAATTTCCTATCTCTCAGCTTATACTAATGTTCAGTCAACACTAAATTTACTCAGCATATACTGGCACTTGGTCGACACTAACATCACTTGACTTAAACTAGATTTCTTCACTTTTGCTCTGTTAAGCCTACTTCTCGAGTCTTTCTTCTTACTTAGATAAACAATACATTATCTTATCAATGTGATAACTAATCAAGTACCCATTGAAGTATCAAATAACTCAACCTTTCCTTAGGTTCTCTTCTTATCTCCTTGCCCTAATCCTCTTCATCAATCAATAGATATGGAAATTATCTTACCAGTTAAGGTTTGACATCAATGACAATATAACAATTGTTTCAATTGAAGTTTCCAATAGAATATAGGTGCCATATCTTGCTATGTTCGTTGCCAAACTCATGGGACAGCCTTGTCATGGCCATAGGGAGCACTTCAGTTGTCTTGAAGATGGAGGATGTTGTTGATTCTCTACTTTCTAAGGAGATGAGAAGGAGGGTCTCTTTTAATGCCAAAGAGGCTTTTAGTGTTTGTGGAAGACCAAAAGAAAGAGGCAATAATGAAAAGCAACATGGTCATTCTAAGTCCAAGAATAAGGGGAGATCAAAATCCCCTAGTAAGTCCAAGGCAATCTTCTGGAAATGTGGAAAACTTGGACACTTTCGAAAGGAATGAAAAGAGGAAAAGAAGAAAAAGAAGAAGAAAGATTTTGATTCTAAGTCTGAGAAGGAATATGGAGATGCTTTTATTGTAGCCTTGGCCACTCTTACAGGTGACAATGTGTAAGATTTGAGCAATACAAATCCACAAAACTTGAAGATCACCTACATAAAAAAACTTGTTACAAGGAAGTAGAGACAAGAAGAGGGAAAGGGTTTGACTCAAAAATATGAAGAAGAAAATGTCCTCAAATAATGAATAAATTAAATGTACAATGGATCATCCTTATAAAGGAGATCGAAAGCCTTGAAAGGAAAACCCTAGTGCATGTAATAATTAGTTAAATTATTACAAGACTAATGCATGCAAGTTTATATTTAAAACAACAAGTGCATAAGTTTAAATCAATTAGTGCATGTGTGTTTAAATATAAACAACTAAAAATAAAAGTGTTGACAACTTAAGAAAGGAGTAAAGTTAATTAATAAAATTAATATTTTACTCTAACACCCCCCTTAAGATGAGCAACAATGCAACTAAAAACAATGCAAGAAGAAAGCAAAGGAAACTACAGTGCTGAAAGCATAAACATGGGTCCTGGCAACATGGCCTGATGAGGAACCCAGCACAACCAAATATTTGTAAAACAAAGAAATAGAGAAAACCTAGTGGGAAAAAACCCTACTCCAAAAAGACATATAAAGGCAAGCAAAAGAAAAAAAATGACTTCAAGAGACTCTCTCAAAGCCATAAATACAATGTGTGCTGCCAAGTCCCCCGTGAGAGAGGATCGACACTCCAAAGCCCCCCGAAATGAAAGAACCCCTGGATCAATGAACAAACCACTGTGACTCCAATGCAGAGGAGTGAAAGTCAATGGACACTGAAGAGGTAACCTTGAAAGATGAGGTGTCACTAGAAAGTTGAGCTAATGCTCAAAGGAGTAAACATGAGGATCCTGAAAGGGAATCCCCAATGTAGGTGGTGTGATAGGTGTGTTGACACTGTCATGAAAGAGGAGATGAATGTCCTCTACAAAATCCTCAACAAGTGCACCTGATGGCTCGATGAATGGAGCTGGAGGGTCAAGCAGTGCTAAAGAAGAATCCTACTAAAGAGAGAAGACCTCAACATGATGTGGTGTGGCATTCATAGTAGTGATCTCAGGAATAATACAAAGGTTCAAGTGAGCTGACTGCACCACATGATTCTCTCACAAAAGAGGAGAGTTGTGCTCCGACAATGGAGATGGTAGACCAAAGTGTGAGAAGGTGTAGAGACAGGTGGAATGATCAACTATCCCTTTAGCAATAATTCCTCCTATCGCACTATCTCGAATGAAGACTGAATCTCTAGTGAACTCAACTGTCTTCCCTGATCCACAGTGTGTAATCTGATAAATTGAGAGAGGTTTACAAACAAAGATGGAACGTATAATATATCATTGAATGTGCCATCCTGAATGCCTACTGAACCTTTCCCGCAGACTATCAAGACAATGTTATTCCCCATGAGAATATGAGGAATGGGAGAAGCCTCAACAATAGAGAAGACCCCTTGAGAAGATGCCATATGGTGAGAAGCACCTGAATCCAGTATCCAAGGGACCTATGAAGGGGATGCAATGGATGCCCATAATGCATGACCCTATCCAAAATCCAGTTTAGATGTTGAAGATGTGGAAGAAGACCGAAAAGAAGACCCCTATGAGGTAGAAGAGGATGGAAAGGAAATAGTGCTCTTCTGAAGAAGAGCTTGCAAATCTGCAATCTGTTTCTCATAGCCATCAAATCTCTTCTGAAAATAATGTGACTCATCATGAAGTCCCTTCTCACAATAGGAACATGTAGGTCTCTCAATCTTCTGTTTCTCCTTCTTAGAAGAAGATGGTGGGCCAGTAGAGTACTGAGAAGAGGAATTTGATATCTTCTTTGGCTTCTACTTCTGCTTATCTTTGGATGGTTGGGCAACCAATGCTTGGTTCGTTGATCCTGTTAGAGAGTCCAACTAAGTAAGCTTGGCCTGCTCTCTAGTCAAACGATCATAGAACACCTCAAAAGTGGGCATGGTGAATGTAGGTCCCAAAGCATCCATGGTAGAATGAAAGGTATAAGAGAAGATCTAAAAGTTTCCCCTAAGCTTAGACAGAATCAGATAAATGCACTCTTTATCAGTCTTTCACTTTCCACATTTGTGTAACAAAGATCTCTGCTGTTTGAACTTCATCAAAAAGTCCTCAATAGAGGGAAAAAAATCAGGTACAAGAGAGGTAAGCTCTACCTCAATCTGAAGTGCTCTGAACTCATTGATGGTACCGAATAATGTCTCAAATTTAGCCCACATCTGTAGAGGGGTAGTACACCCATCAACATGAAACTACAAGTTATTTGATACCTATAAAGCAATCAACCCCATAGCCTCATCCATCTTGTTTCGATGTTGCATGATCTCAAATGGCCTCTTTAATACTGGCTGCACTGCATCTAGACAAGACCAAAGCCCTTTTGAATGGAGAAGCTGTGTCATCAGGGTTTTCCATGTGTGATAATTATGTGGGGTCAGAAGTTCTAGACAAGAAGAGGTCTCAGCCATATTTTTAGAAGGGGTTTTTGTTTTGATAAATATCTGGTTTAACTGATAGAAACAAGAAAATAACACCCCCCACAACCCAAATATCGAACCCCTAAGCCTAGAATGATATGCTTTATCAAGAGAAGAGAAAAAAAATTTAGATCTGAATCTTGTGTACCTTGAAAAAATTCTAATGAAAATAGGTAGAAATATGGATGGTGCTCGAGAAGAGATTTCTGGCACTTCTTCCGAATAAAAAAATGGAGCTAATTTGAGCAAATTAGCCCCCTTGGAATGCAAAAAAGATAATCTAGCTTTGACAAAAAAAAAAAGAAGGCTAGATGGAAAAAAAAACAAAAAAAACAAATTAACATGCATGAGAGTGTCGGGCTCAGAACCAGCTTTCCGGCAGTATCTCGTTTGCCCGATTTCGACACCGTATGCTCAAGTTATGAGCAAAATACCAATAGGTGCGCTAGAGAACCCAAAAAATGGTGCAAATGAGGATGATGCATGCTGACATCATCAAATGGCAGGTTTAAATTTGACGGCCAAATGGTTGTTGCCACCCAAAAAAAAAAATTCAAAATTGCATGCGCACCTCGAGATCCATGTCAAGGCATTTGGATTTTTGCTTCAATTTGCATGCCAATTTTTTTGGTCTTGATTTACGTGTCGAACAATAATATTTTTGCCTCATTTTGTGTGCCAAGTAGAGAATTTTTTAATACCTTGGGAAACATGTTAGTCAGTACAAATTCTACCTTGGGAAGCGTGCTAAGCTGCTTGGTACCAAAAAATACCCCAAAATGTAAAGTTCTCCAAATTTGATGTGTTTTATATCGAAATAGAGGTTTTTGGGTGCTACAAGCTCAACGGTGAGGTCCATGTGAGCTCAAAGTGCACCAAAATTTAGGGACCCCCTAATTTCAATAAAAAAACAAAAAAAAAGCCCTAATCTGAAACAGATGAATATCAAACTCTGAATCCTTCAAATGTGAACAAGCTATATCAGATTAGGCTCTAATACCATGTAGGATTTGAGCAATACAAATCTACAAAACCCGAAGATCATTTGCATACAAAAATTTGATACAATGAAGTAAAGATAAGAAGAGGGAAAGGGTTTGACTCAAAAATATGAAGAAGAAAATATCCTCAAATAATGAATGAATTAAATGTACAATGGATCATCCTTATAAAAGAGATCGAAAGCCTTGAAAGGAAAACCCTAGTGCATGTAATAATTAGTTAAATTATTACAAGACTAATGCATGCAAGTTTATATTTAAAACAAGAAGTGCATAAATTTAAATCAACTAGTACATGTGTGTTTAAATATAAACAATTAAAAATAAAAGTGTTGACATCTTAAGAAAGGAGTAAACTTAATTAATAAAATTAATACTTTACTCTAACAAAATGCATGGTTGATAGACTCGGGTGCATCTTTTCACAAGACTCCTAATAGAAACTGGTTTAGTAAGTATGCAAATTTTGATGGTGGTAAGGTGTATTTGGGTGATAACTCTATTCTTGATATTGTTGGTCGTGGAAGTATCCGTGTGAAATTTTATGATTGTAGAATTAGAAGATTTGACAGTGTCTTGCATCTCCTAGGACTAGCAATAAATTTGTTATATGTTAGCAAACTAATAGATGTGGATGTGCATGTACAGTTCTCTGAAGGTGTGAAAATGGTGAGAGGTGCTATGGGGATAGCAAGAGGAAGTAGATTAAGTACACTGTACTAGCTCTATGCACGCACATTTGAGTGCAATAGTACTTTTGATAAGATTGTGAAAAAGACTACTTAGTTGGAAAAGGAGAGTTTCTCTTTCAACAGATGGTCATATTTTTTGGATACCCAAGGGTGCTCTATCGAGTGAATCAAAGTTGCCTATAGAGAAGACAATGCTATGGCACCAATGACTCAGCCACATAGGTGATAAGGGTCTACGAACCTTGAAAAATAAGAACATTGTTAATGGGTTGAATGATTGCAATCTTGAATTTGATTTTTGTGAGCATTGCATTTATGAAAAACAAAACCGCATTCAAGTTTACTCAAGTTCTCATAAGTCTTCATGTATATTGGATCTAATCCATTCAAATGTATTTGGTCTAGTTGATGTTCCTTCTATTGGTAGATCAGTTTATTATGTTTCTTTCATTGATGACTTTAGTATAAGAACATGGGTTTATTTTCTTAAGAGTAAAGCTGAAGTTTTCAATCATTTCAAAGAATTTAAAGAAATAGTTTAGTTGTAGGGTGGAAAGAAAATATTATGTTTGAGGATAGATAATGGTGGTGAATATTGATCTAATGATTTTGATACATTTTGTAAAGATTGTGGTATTAAAAGATAGAAGATAACTTTGTATTCTCCACAACATAATGCATTTGCAAAAAGAATGAATAGGACCTTGATGGAGAAGGCTAGGGGTATGCTGAGTGGTGTTGGACAAGAATAAAAGTTCTGGGTTGAAGTTGTAGCCATTGCCTGCTACCTAATAAATAGGTCTCCTACATCATCTCTTGTTGATAAGATGTCAATGGAAGTGTGGTCGGGCCACAAGCCTTCACTTAGACATCTGAGAGTGTTCAGTTGTGAAGCATATGCTCATGTGCCAAAGGAGAAGTAGACAAAATTGGATAACAAAGCTGTTAAATGTATATTCATCGGATATAGTTATGGCGTGAAAGGATACAAGCTTTGAGATCCTATTCAACAAAAGGTATTTTATTCCAAAAGTGTTATTTTTAGAGAAACTAAGCCTTCTTATGTTACAGTGCATCTAGAAAAAATAGAAGAAAAGAAAGATGTGATTCAACTACATACTACACCAGAGAAAGTTGAATCGAGGCCCTTAGAAAGACAAGAAGTCAAGGAGAGGTCTACGAGTTCTGAATCATCTGAGGAAGAAGAGGTACCTAAACCTAAACCTAAAAATAAACTAAATCTTGTTTGAAGGTCTACTAGACAAAGAAAACCACCTAAAAGATATGGATATTCTCCTGATGATTGGAGGTGTATATTTTCATTGAATGCTAATATTGATGAAATGAGATTTGTAGACGAGGCTCTTGGTATGAATGACTCAGAGTCCTGGAAAAGAGCTATGGATGAAGAGATGGCTACTCTTAAGAGGAATGAAACATGGGACCTTGTGCCATTTCTTGAAGGATGAAAATCAATTGGTTGTAAATGGGTGTTCAAAAATAAGATGGGTTTAGATGGAAGCATTAAGAAGTATAAAACACATTTGGTTGCAAAAAGTTACTCCCAAGTTGAGGGAGTAGATTATGGTGAGAATTTTTCTTTTGTAGCCAAAATGACATCCATTTGATTTTTTCTTTCTATTGCAACAACTTCTGATCTAGAGATCCAACAAATGGATGTGAAAATAACTTTCCTTCATGGAGATTTGGAGGAAGAAATTTACATGACACAACCAGAGCACTTTGTGGTGAAAGGTAAAATTCATTTAGTCTATAAGTTGAAGAAATCTTTGTATGGTTTAAAACAAAGTCCTAGGATGTGGTACCAAAAGTTTGATACATATGTGTTGAGTTTGAGAGTTGTGTAGTCTAAATCTGATCATTGTATATATTTCAAATCTGATGGTGATCATTTCTTAGTTATTGCCTTGTATGTTGATGACATGTTATTTATTGGCAAAGGAAAAGGTATGATTGCATAATTAAAATATTAGCTCTCTTAGCAAAGTTTGAAATGAAAGATCTTGGTGCAACAAAGCACATACTGGGAATGGAGATTATAAGAGATAGACAAAATAGAAAGCTTTGGCTAGGCCAGAGCAAGTATGTTGGTACTATTTTGAAAAGATTCAATATACAGGATTCTAGACCATTGTGTACATTCCTGTTACATTGGGAACAAGATTTCTAGTTCACAGTGTCCTATATTGATGTAGGAGCATCTTGGGTCTTTGAGCAATCTTGCATCAACCAAAAACATTTCTTGAATTTTGTACCTATTTTTTTGTTGTTTTCCTTATAATTGTTGCATTTGTTGGTTTCATGTTATGCGAATCTTACATGATGTTGAGGACCCATTTGGGAACCTTCTCCTATGGTCGCATAAAGATTGGATAAACTGTTTCAAAGTTATAGTTGTTTTCCTTGCCGTCGAAACTTTATTTTCTTACAGTTTTGGTACTGATTGTGTGTGGTGGCACCCATGATCCTTAATGATTCAGCCTATGCACCCTTAGTGAATTTGAGAAGACCTAAAGTACTATCTTTTCTCAAAGGTGCAATTTCTAATTCATTATGAGTCAAAAGTTATGACCATTTTTCTCGGGGACCTATTTTCTGCTAGTTTTCACGTGAAACATGGAGTGTTTCTTCTTGCGCGGTTCCATGTGATCAAATAGGGCCTTGCGTCCTTACAGGAATGTTCTTGGGTTATGTGAGGATCTAAATCCTAAGGTGCATCAAGTGGTGATCACTATTTCATTAGTTTTGATTTAAATCTTCTAGACTGAACCTATAATGTAATTAAATGCTTGACTGGCCGACTTGTGGCTTTGCTAGCTATATAAGGAGTCTAGATTGATGTAGTAGGGCATCATGAGGTATAAATAGGAAGGATTATCAAGATACAACATTGGAGACAAAGATTGGATGCAAGTTGTAATTCTAATTTCATGATTCTCATTGTAAAAGGCCAAAACCCAGAAGGCCTCACAGCTGGGCATGTTGAAAGAAATAATATAAATTCTCTGTTGTTGATGCCAATTGATTGAATCATATCCATTTTGATTTCACTACTTTCATGTGATTTTATATTGTTTCTGTTGTGTAACTCTGAGCAGGGCTTGTTGTTGATTCAAGTGGACTCAATTCTTCTTGATTCTGCTTGTATCTACCTTGCCCCTGCGTCAAGTGGTATCAAAGCAAGTTCTTTCTTGTGGATTGGATTGTGGAGAACCTTATTGGATTGGTTGTAGGGTGGCAAATTTGAGATTTGACCTATAACTTGTAGAAGGTTATGATCTTGCTGGAACTAAATTGTCAAGATGGTTCATGGTAGAGGGAATGATAATGCTATCATGGATATGTTGAGGCAGATTGCAACTAGGCTTGAAGCTATTGAGACAGCCCAGAGAAGAGGTACACATCTTGAAGATGTTAGTGATGAAAAAAAAGAAGAAGCAACACCTAATGTTGAACCTAAAATTGAACAAGATGAGGAAAGACTTTTGAGAGTTTTGTCTAAGGCTAACTCCAAACCCGCAGTTGAAGTTTCTTGCTATGATGGAAGACTTGAGACCGATGCACTTTTGGATTGGATCTCTGAGATGGATAAATACTTTGAGTATGAAGGTACTCCTGATAATAAGAAGGTTAAGATAGCAATCACAAAGTTGAAAGGGCATGCATCTCTTTGGTGGGATGATTTGCAAACTGAGAGACATAAGAGAGGAAAATAAAAGATCAAGACATGGATGAAAATGCTTGGAAAGATGAAGAAGAAGTTTCTTCCAGCTGACTACCAAGTGAGTCTGATGAGAAAAATGCAAAATCTAAGACAAGAGGACGTGAGTGTGAAAGAATATACTGAAGAATTTTACAAATTGGATATCAAATTTGGACATGTGGATGATGAAGTTGAGAAAGTGGCTAGATATATGAATGGCTTGAGGACATCTATTCAAGATGAGATCAATTATGTAAAGATTGATAGTGTGGAAGAAGCATATCAATTTTCTTTTAAGGCATAAGAGAGATTGACAAAGAGACATGAACAAAGACAAAGAGGAAGAGGTGGCAGATTTCAGAGAAGTAGAGGCAGATCTTATGGAGAAAGTAGCAGATCTGAAAATTTGGTGCAAGATAAAGGATGGGAAGATGACCTTGCTAGTAAAAGAGGTAACTACTCTAGAGGTAGCTATATTGGTTACTCTAGGAATAAAAATAATGGGAAAAGAGAAGAGAAATCTTGGTTTAAAGGTACTTGTTACAAATGTGGTGAAGAAGGACATAGAGCTTTTGAATGTACTAACTTTGGAAAGAAGATTGGAAGTAATGGTAGAAATAATTTGGCTTGTGAAGAAGTTGAGGAAATATCTAATGAACTTGAACATGGTGAGAACTTGATGCTAAGAAGGATCTTGTGGAATGAAGAAGCTGATGAGGAACTTGTTTTGAGGAAAAGTTTGTTCAAAACCAGATGTAAGATCGCTAACAAATGTTGCAAGGTAATCATTGATAGTGAAAGTTTTGATAATTTGGCATTCGAAGAGTTGGTTAACACGTTGTAGTTACAGAAATTGAAACATCTTAAGCCTTACCATATTGCTTGGATCCAAAAGGAGCATAAACTACTTGTAAGTGAACAATGCCTTGTTAAGTTCAAAATTAAGAATTATCATAATGAAGTCTTGTGTGATATTATGCCTATGGATTGTTGTCATATTCTTTTGGATAGACCTTGGCAGTATGATAGGAAAGCTTTGCATGATGGTAGATTGAATCAATATACTATTTGGATGGATGGAAAGAAACAAGTGTTATTGCCTTTGGTAGAGAAGTTTGATGAAAGTCACTGTACCACAGTTAGAGTATGCTTGTTTGATGGTAAAACATTTACAAGAGAAATGAAAGAAGAAAATATTTGCTTTTCATTGAAGCATAAGAGTGGAAAGTCAAATAAGGTTGTTGATGCCTTGAGCCGAAGAAGAAGTTTGCTGATAGAGATGAGAGTTGAGGTACTTGGTTTTGATGATTTGAATTATTTGTATGAGACTGATATTGATTTTGCAAAGCCTTGTAAAGCTTGTAAGGAACACATAGTGAGTGATAAGTGGACTGATTATTTCATTCAAGAAGACATGTTGTTTAAAGGAGTTCAATTGTGCATACTTAGAGGATCTATGAGAGAGAACATAATAAAGGAGAAACATAGTGGTGGACTTGCTGGATATTTTGGGATTGATAAGACTGTGAATTTGATTTTAGAAAGATACTTTTGGCCACAAATTTATATAGATGTACAAAGAATGGTTAGAGGTTGCAGAATTTGCCAAACAACAAAAGGAACTAGTCAGAATGTGGGATTGTATACACCTTTGCCTATACTTGATAGACCTTGGGAAGATGTGAGTATGGACTTTGTTCTTGGATTGCCTAGAACTCAGAGAGGTAATGATTCTATTTTGGTAGTGGTTGAAAGATTTTCAAAGGTGGCTCATTTCATACCTTGTAAGAAGACATCTGATGCATTGTATATAGCTAAATTATTCTTCAAGGAAGTGGTAAGATTGCATGGTTTGCCTAAATCTATTGTTCAGATAGAGATACTAAGTTTACTGATTACTTTTGGAGAACACTTTGGAAAAAGATGAATACATAATTAAAGTTTAGTTCTACATTTCACCCTTAGATAGATGGACAGACTGAAGTTGTGAATAAAAGTTTGGGAAACTTGTTGAGATGTTTAGTTGGGGAAAAGCCTGCTAATTGGGATTTGATTTTGGCACAAGAAGAGTTTGCATATAATAATTCAGTGAATAGAAGCACTAAGAGGACACCATTTGAGATTGTTACTGGATTTAATCCTAAGGGAACCACAGAGTTGAGAGATTTACCTACTGAGACAAGAAGAAGTGCTCAAGCTAAGGATTTTGCAGTGTACATGAGAACTTTACATGATGAAGTTAAAAAGAATTTGGAGGATGGTAATCTGAAATATAAATAGAGAGTAGACAAGAGAAGGAGACATAAATATTTTGAAGTTAGAGATGAGGTTATGATTCATCTGAAAAAGAATAGATTTCCAGTTGGTACCTAAAACAAGCTGAAAATGAAGAAGTTTGGACCTTGTAAGATTTTGAAGAAGTTTGACAGTGGAAATGCTTATGAAGTGGAATTACCAGAGGACATGGATATAGCACCTATATTCAATATTGCTGATATATTTGAGTACTTTGAATCAAATGATGAGATTGAAGATGATCTAGACTATCCTAAGAAGAATAGAGACAACATTGAGAAGATCTTGAATAAAAGAGTGAGCAAAAGTACAAGAGGAAAAAACTACATGGAATATCTAGTTTAGTGGAAAGACAAGCCAGTTGAAGACAGTTCATGGATTACACAAGCTGAGTTGGATCTTTATGATTCACGTCAGAATATGAGCAGTGCCTGATGTGGACATTAGTTCTTTATTTACCCCAGGTGTCTGATGCAGGAGCATCTTGGGTCTTTGAACAATCTTGCATCAACCAAAAACATTTCCTAATTTATGTACCTATTTTTATGTTGTTTTCCTTATAATTGTTGCATTTGTTGGTTTCATGTTATGTGAATCTTACATGATTTTTAAGACCTATTTTGGAACCTTCTCCTATGGTCGCATAAGGATTGGTTAGACTATTTCAAAGTTACAGCTGTTTTCCTTGCCGTCGGAACTGTATTTTCCTGCAGTTTTGGTGCTGATTGCGTGTGTTGGCACCCATGATCTTTAATGATTCAGCCTATGCACCCTTAGAGAATTTGAGAGGACCTAAAGTAATATCTTTTCCCAAAGGCGCAATTCCTAATTCATTATGAGTCAAAAGTTATGACCATTTTTCTCGGGGACCTATTTTCTTCTAGTTTTCACGTGAAACATGGAGTGTTTCTTCTTGCGTGGTTCTGTGTGATCAAATGGGGCTTTGCATCTTTAAAGGAATGTTCTTGGGTCATGTGAGGACCTAAATCCTAAGGTGCATCAAGTGGTGATCACTCTTTCATTAGTTTTGATTTAAATCTTCCAGATTGGACCTATAATGTAATTAAATGCCTAACTGGCCGACTTGTGGCTTTGCTAGCTATATAAGGAGTCTAGATTGATGTAGTAGGGCATCATGAGGTAGAACTAGGAAGGATTATCAAGATAAAACATTAGAGACAAAGATAGGATGCAAGCTGTAATTCTGATTTCATAATTCTCATTGTATAAGGCCAAAACCCGGAAGGCCTCACAGCCGGGCATGTTGAAAGAAATAATATAAATTCTTTGTTGTTGCTGCTAGTTGATTGTCTCATATCCATTGTGATTTCATATGATTTTATATTGCTTCCATTGTGTAACTCTGAGCAGGGCTTGTTGTTGATTCAAATGGACTCAATTCTGCTTGATTCTACTTGTATCTACCCTGTCCCTACGTCATACATCCCCATTGGAGATGGAAGGGATGAGTTAAGTATCATATCAGAGTGTTGTTGGAAGTTTGATGTATGCTATGGTTTGTACAAGACCAAACATTTTCCAAGCAATGAGAGTACTTTCCTGTTACATGTCTAATCCAGGAATAGCACATTGGGATGCAGTAAAAAGAGTTTTTAGATACTTGTGGGGTACCTAAAAGTACTCTATATATTTTCATGGAATGGGACATGATAATTCCTTAGATATTCGAGGCTATGTAGATTCAGGCTGGGCTAGTGGTATTGATAGAAGAAGATCCATCACTACATATATGTTTACATTATGTGGTGGTGCAATCAGTTAGATGAGCAAGCGATAGGCTATGGTCACTTTGTCCACTACTGATGTAGAGTATATGGTAGCTACTCATACTTGCAAGGAAGCCATTTGGCTTAAGACATTGTATTTAGATATAGAGTTCAAATAGGGCACAGTGACAATTTATAGTGACAGTTAAAGTGTAATCTGCTTAGTGAAGAACTCGACATTTCATGTCAGGACCAAGCACATTGATGTACATTATCATTTTGTGAGAGATATGGTTGAGGATGGCAAGGTGAAGCTAGAGAGGGTAGAAACTTTGGCCAATATTGTCGATGCATTAACTAAGCCCGTGAGCACACAAGTTCAGATGGTGTTCAAAGTCTATGGGCCTCTCAGTCCCTAGCAATTAACTTCATGATAGTTTGGATCCCCTGACTCATGCAAGATGTTCAACAAGTGAGAGAATGTTGAAAAACATGGGTCTCAACCTTGCAAAGTTTTTCCAAATGATTCCAAAAATATTGTTGGTAGTTTTCCACTTGTTGGTGCCTTGGAAAAGGGTGTATAAGTTGGCAAAATAAGTCATTTCCATAGTATACTATAGGAGGGCCACTTTTAGAGCATAGATGACACATTTCATGACTTTTATAAGGGTCAAAAATAGGGAAAAAACTTTTGGACGTGAGTACTATTTTTAACCTAGTTTTTTCTATCTTGGAAAAATAAATGTCAATAATGGGCAACATGTGGCATTGGAGTTTTGCCCATGGTATTGTAAAACCACAAGTGGTTTACAGGTTATGAAATGTCTATATAATGAGGGCTTGGGAGGAGTTTTAAATATCATGGAGTTTTGTTTGCAAAGCTGTGTGCTAGAAGGATGTTAGTGATATCTCTCCAAGTTTGAGTTGAGGTGATGCTCTTGTAAGAACTTGCATTGCAAGTGTATTGTAATCATTTGTTGATTTGGTAATACATTATACAAGTTTTATAGTGTGGGGTTTTTCTCCTGTAAGGGTTTTCCCCACGATAATCACTGTGTTATGTGCTTATTATTTTATTCATGCTTTTGTATGTTTCTTGAGATTCCTGTAATTAGTTAAGTTGAAGTTTGCATAATCGTCCTCTCAAGATCAACGTAGGAAGCAATTTCACACACCTTTGCTTCCTTACATTGTTATATCGAATATATAGAACATGTGTTATTTTTTAATCTTTAAACTTGTTTTGGTGTGTTCTCTTGGTTTTGTATGAGAGTATTGAGGCAAAAGAAAGAATTTGGTTTTTCATTTGTTGTGAAGGATGTCTTATCACCAATTTTGCACAACTTGAAAAGTAAAACCTTATTTTCACCCAAAAACAAATTGCAATTGAAGAATACTCATTAAATTGAAGCATCTATAAGAGGATTTGGTTTTAATTCATTGCATTTAAAAAAATCCATTTGTTAAAGTTTCATGTTTTTTTCGACAATCATCCTTTAAAAAAAAATCAAAATTTTTATTTAAATTGTATTTATTTTTAAATAATAATATTAATTTTATTTTCAAATTGTTTGCATGTTTTTTAATTATATATTTTTTATATTTAATATTTTTAAAATATAATTTAATTTTTACAATTTTTAATTAAAATTATATTTAATATTTCTCCTTATGTATAAACAATTAGTCAATAGTATATTTAGTGTGAGCATTATCTATTGGAATTATAAAATACAATCAATGGATCTATTGGAGCTACTTTGGTACAAGTGCTAGCATATTTACATCTTACACTTACTTGAACATCTAGTTCAAATAGAGTTGACTATATTAAGCCAAATTGTACTCCTCATTCCACACTGGTCCATCCAAACTCTTATGAAAATAAGACAAAAGAGGTGGAGTGCAAAAAAAGAGAAAATTTGACATAGTTATGATATTAAATAATAAAATATGAATATTTCTAATTTTTAAAATATTTTAATGTAAAATTTTTAAGTAATTTCTATTTTTTAAAAAGTCTTTAAATATTTTTAATAAAATTATTTAAATACAAATATAGAAACTTTCCATACATTAAACTTCACATTTATTATGTAATTATGTGACAAAAACATTTCTAAATTCGTTTCAATTTTTATAAATTCGTTTCAATTTTTATAGATACTTATTTCTAAATTCGTTTCAATTTTAAGCGATAAGTATTAGGGATTCCTTGAATGAGTTTCTATATTAATGAGCTTTAAAAAGAAATGTTCTTTCGATGCAAATTAGAAGTAATTTGTTTTCAATTTGCATGCATATTTTCTGAGTGCTGTGCTCTCATCTGAGATTTTCTTGTTCAAGTTTGTGAACTGAACGCATCCACATTACAGGTACGAGAGTTTTGAGAGATATGCTAAAACGATATATTTCTGTGCATCGTTTGAATTCTGTCCGTTTTTAGGCTGTGAATATCGTTATGTGCGTCTTTTGATTTCTGTCTGTTTTTACTTTGAGATTTTTTTAAAAAAAATTGTTACTTACTAGAGTAGTTGTTACAGGACAGTGTAAATCATTCTCTTAAATTGGAATCGTTTTCTGGTATAAACTGGGAGGTTTTTTAGGGATATTTGGCCTGGGAAAACTTCACTACGTAAATAAGGTGAGAAGTTCACGAAAAGCTCTAATTAATTATTTTCTTATCAATATTTAACAAATATTTATTTTAAGTGAAACACTTTGACTATGCTACTCAAAATTGTGCCTAGTACCAATCAAATTTGGTGTGAAGATAAATTCTAATAGTTATAATTTCCACCAACTCAGTAAAATTGTGAAATGTTACATTACAATATTCTATTGATCTCATTAATGAAAATAGTTAACCACCTAAGACATTACATTGGGTGTCATATGTTTGAAATCCATTCCAAATTGTTTGGAATAAATTTTGATATTTACTAATTATATAATATCTCATCATTGATATCCAATATTTATTTAGAATATCAAGGTAAGCATGATTAATATTTAATCTAATTAGATAATCATCATTGTTTAATTTTCCTAAATTAATATAATTCAAAAAAATTATTCATTAAAAGAGAAAGAAAATGGTATTCTTTAATATTATAAATTTCCATACAATTCATCTTCCTTAACATGAACTACATAAATATTATGTCTAGTAAATTATTCATTAGGTATTTCTTCATTCTTCAAATTTTTAATAAAATTTATCAATGATGAGGTTTTCATATATGTTATAAGTCATCCTATGGGGAACTACACACAACCTCAAGCCAATTGTGTTACCTGTAATGTTTATTTTTTTCCTTATTGATTAGTGTTTATTTTTTTCTTTTGAATTTACTCATCTCACATGTTAAATGATCTTTATATTGGTCTCATCTCCCACATTTCTTGGGACATTGATGAACATTCACATAGTGAGCCCTTACATGATATTATTGATCTACATCTTGAGTGATTTTATTGACTTCTTTTCTGAAACTATCTTGTTATTCTACCATCTTGAAAAGCTGAAACTAGAAGTTATTTGAAGTAAGTAAATTTTTTGATTGGTTTTATTTTGACAGCCAACACATGAAGACAATTGCCACTTTCATCAATAGTAATATGAGTGAATTCAAATAAAATTTAACTATTATATTAATAGTATTTTTTGGAACTTTTTGGGTATTTTATATATCTATCTATCTATACATTTCAAATTTAAAAATTTACTAATCAGACAAAATATTTATGTATTTTTGAAAATTGATTGTCAAGTTTGATATGTTCTTGTCAAAATACTTTATACTTAGTAAATTTATAAAATCATTAAATTTTAACCACTATAATTATATAAATGATAAATATAACATAATCTAAAAAATAAAATTATTCTTAAAATAAAATATGTATTTCTTAACTAAAAATTCAATTTTATTAAAAATAATATAGAAACAATTTTTAAATAAACAAAACAAAATTACTCTTTAACTAAATATAGCAAAATAGAAAAAGAAAAAATTATAACATATTATTTTTTGTTCTCATAATTATAAAAGTAGATAGTATCAATATTTTACCTATCAACTTTTATCTTTATAATTATACTATATTAAAAATAATTTCAAATATATATTTATAAACGAGTATTATAATTCATTGATTCAAATTTTAATTTTTAAATGCTGCATTCCATGTATCTCTTCGTTCAGTGCAACATTCCATGTATCTTATCGTGTACTTAATAATACCTTTACTTGTAGTTCTGATAATTTCTCTGTAAAATTTATTATATTCAATCTTAAATGGGTGTGCAATTGGAAATTGGAACTGTGAAGTTTTTTTCTATGTATAATCAAGGTTTCATTTTTCACAGCTTAGATGAAAGATTTATGTATCTTAAACTTCAGTATAGCCATTGCACCATTCTTTGGTTGTGCAGGTTTTCAGAATAACACTGTAAAAGTTTTAGGAATTGACATTTGTTTTAGTGTTAAATTCTACAATCTGATGTGGTAGTTCTTTGGGGTAGATCATAAAATCTTGTAAAGTTTGAGTTTTGATTAAAAATTAAAAATTAAATGTCCAAGAGATCACTGCTATTTGAAAGTATATAAGTTCATGTTGCTGATAACCTGAGTATTTAAAAGTAATAAAAGAAGCTTGTGTATGGTTATTGAATATGTTTATTTGATTTGTAATTCATAAGAATTGATTTTTTATGATATAGTGAGAAGTCTTTATGGCACTTCTTTTTGAATTTTTTTCCTATTGCAAGCTTAAATTCTTTGGAAGTCTTCAATTTGGTTCTATCTTGGATATTGTATGTGTGTTTCGATCATAGAAGTTCTTGTTTTATTTATGTCTTTGGAAAGTTTCTTAAAAAGAAAGTATTTTTCCAAGCTTAAGGAGTTTTTATCAATTAGCATTATTTTGAATATGTAAGCACTACTTTTAAGAAGTGTTTTACTGTTGTCTTTAATAAGTTTCTTTAAAAAAATAATCATTATGTCAATTGATTAGTATTTTGAGTATAGTAAGCATTGCTTCCTAAAAATGAAGACGTAGTGTACTATTTATGTTGAGATTTTTTCATGTAAAAAGGTCAAGAAGTAATTTTAGGAAAGATTATGTAAAAGGAGGGCATTCATCTACATTTCTATATCATACCAAATTAAATTTTGTTAAATATTAATTAAATTGCATTTAACTTGACAATTGTGACAAAGGCAATGTAATGATCAAATTAGAAGGCAGTAGGGATGAAAAATGAAGTGATATCTAACATCCATGTTGCTTGTATGAATCATCATCATAAGCTTTCTAAAGAAAATCAGGTGTTCTCGTCCATTTTCGTAGGAGTTTGAAGTAAAGTATTTAATATATAAGTTTTGTCTCTTATTTGTTTAGTAACAATATTTAGTGCACAAGTTTGTATTTTTTTCATTTCTCGTCCTCTAAAGCTGATATTTAAAGTGCCATGATTCTATTTTTAATTGAGTTTTATTTATAGCATGCACAACTTTGATCCAATTTTATAAAGGGAAATTTGATGATATTTTTTTCTAAGCATACATTAGTAACAATTGCTCTCAATTGTTACTATCTTTTTTACTTAATATCAATCATTAACTTAATCAGCTAATCAACTTCCATTTAATTTAAAAGTGGGACTTGAAAACTCCTTTGTTCACCATTGTGTGACAACTTGACATCACACTATATGCTTACATTTGATTGTGTTAAACTTTCATAACTGGGGTCATCGCTCGATCCAAACCCGAGCCTCAAGGGCTCACTCTTGATGGCCCTACCTACACATCCTCTTGTGGGATGTTAGAGGCTTTGTAGTTCACACTCAAAGGGTGTTTAGTATCTCCTCTTGATGATATCCTTGATCTCTCTTTAATCTTGTCTATTAATTAAGGGAATCTACAAAGTTAGTCCCATCACAGTAAAAGATATCAATTGTCATCAAGTGTTGGTTCCATACCCACAATTATCCATCATTAGTTTTACATCTTACACATACACACAAGGTTCATATCACAAATTGCACACATAGTGATGATCTCGACCATATATCACATATACAAAGGACTAGCTCATACATATCACAAGTAACCAAGATGACTAACTTTGTCATATATTACATAGTTAGTGAGTAGATCCTACATACGTCACCAAGACAATAGTGGCCATCTCATAAATGAATCACAAAGACAATAACGACTAGCTCATACAAGCATCAAAAATAATAAAGTGACTAACTCATATACAATGGCTAATCATCCCCCATCCATAGTGCATTCCAAAGAAAAGAAATGTGGGTGCATTGCACATGACTCTATGGGTCTCATTCCCTAGTCTTTTGAACTAATGGACAATTGGGAAGAGGGTTTGGTGCATCCCATACAAAGAGTGTTCATCTTCATGTTAACAATGTGAAGAATTATATTTCCATATCAAGATATGTCCAAATCATTCTAGAATTAAGTTGGTCAATTATCACTTACCTATTCTTCATTAGAAATTATCTTCCATGCAGTCCATCATATGGCTAAGAAATGAGGACATCCATTGTGACATGTAGTTGGCCCCTAGGCCACATGCTCCTAGAGGAATTAGTCCAATTCCTAAATCAATGTGGGTTTCCCTCTCCTACATGTAGTCGATAGTAATCATCTGCTAGCTAGGTAGTACAATTGACTTTGACTACAGTCAATCTTGAGTGGATAAGCTTATCTTAAGTGATTCATAGGATTTAGTCTTCAGTGATCACCTCATATTCAGAGGATTAGTCTACATGCTAGAAGAATACAAACCTCTACCTATGCCCTCGTAGGGTCCTAACTCCATCTGTTGCCATAAAAGTTAGTGCTTGTACTTGGCTTAGCATTAAAGCTGGATCAAAGGATCCTTATAATTCAAAGCAAGTAGTTCACAATTGAATGATCAAGGAGTACATACACAAATGAATATAAGTATAGGTTTAAATTTCTCAAACATGTAACAATTACATAGAACCAACACATTATGATCTTGTCTAAACATGTAACCTTAAGTAGATACCAACTATAATGAAGTCAACCTAATTCATTTCCTTTATCTTTCTATTCAAACAAAAATATCAATTAAATTTAACTTATTAGGTTTTATTAACTCTTTCATAACCATTTATTATCTATTTTGGTATTATTTGAAGCTTACTAGAAATGAGAGGTTAAACAAGTAAGGAATAACCCCAATTAACCCCAATCCGTAGAGTTATTTCCCCCTTAGACCCTCCCTTACAGAATTGAGGTCACAATGCCTTTACCCAAGTACTGCCTACTTTCCCACTTCCAAACAGGTCTAAGTTACTTGTAGTGCTCCTAACAATCTCTATCAAGGACATTTGCACATAAGCCCCGATAACCAAGATTTTGTTATGGTTTCCATTCAACTAATAATAATAGCAATTAGGAAATCATAAGTAAGTTTAGCATTTGGCAACCCATAGTATAACACCTAGCCCTTAATGATATTGAAGTTTTCAATCAAAGTCCTCACATTATTAATTATAAACCAACTTTAACATCCAAGGTTTTTCCCTTGACAACATAGGGGCTAAGTTTATTACTCAACACACAATTACCTTTATTTACATAAACAAATAGGAAATCACTTCCATTCAAAATTCATGTAATAGATTTGATATGTATGTTTCTATACCCAAGTGATCAATATATATCTTGTAGTCTATACGACCCTAATGCTCAAATGCTATAATTGTATGACATGTGGTGCAATGACATTAAAAGAAATTATCACACATGTTTCTAGTTCAATAAAATGCTTGAATGGTCCATGGTTACATGCATATTACTATCTCCACAATATATCGCATCTAATATTTCCCATATCACAAGTGTCTAAAATCCTATAAGGCTTACAACTTAAATTTGTCTTTGCCTTAGAAATTATTCCTACACAATCATACCATCATCCAACACAACTATGGTACCCTTACCTTCATTCTATGGTAATTTCATTAATCAAATTATGGCACTCAAGATGTAAATAAATATTATGAAATTAAATATCAAAATTATACCAAAAAAATAATGCACAAGTCTCAATAAGAAAAATAATTGGATCCCACTTCAATATGGTCCAATAATTTTATGAATCATAATATTATATGATATTGTCCTAACCTAATAAATAAATAAAACCATTTTGAACCCTCTTAACATATGAAAAAAAAAAATCAATGTTTCATAAATTATTAGAAAAAAATATAAAAAAACTCTTCAATTAAACTTAATAGATATTCATTCTTGATTGATACACATGCAACGTGCAGTATTTCATTTAAAAGCGTCACTTTCTCAGGAGTCTAGTGCCATTTTAAGCTTTGCGCAATGACATTAGATTTGCTTATACCTTTTGTCCTTTTGAAATTCCAAATATATTGTCTGGCAAATTTAATTCCTTCTGGATCCCAAAAATGTGGTAAATCCTTATGCTAACAAATTAATGGTCTGAACAAATCATTTTGAGATTCCCATGCAACGAGCTTTTAACTCAGCTAAAATCGGGAATCCAAGGAGCGAAAAACCAAAAATAGCACAACAAAAAGGAAAATAGAAAGTCTGGTCATTAATGGTGGCTGCAACCTCTGCAATTTGAAAACCCACGCTAGACAGAAAATGTCTTAAGAGAATTCAATCTAAAAATGGTCTGTTGTCTGAAATATAGTAAAATGTTTTGGCAGCTGACAGCTTGGAGATTACTGTTGCCTGCATTTACTGCAGGAATGTCACGACCGTTATGGCTTAATGCACTTACGAGGTTTTTAACACCTCTGCTTTGTAAAATGCCCATATAAGCTGCATCAGGTATAATTCTTGGTGAAGATCCTGAAGCTTTATTCTCTCTGTTCACTTAAATTTCTCTAGGTGTTTGATATGGACGAAAAAGGGAGAAGTGAACTTTGTCGTCCAAATTAGATTTTAGTTTTTAAGTTTTCAATCACTTACTCAAATCTGGTTGGATAGTGTGATTCAACAAGTTTACATATTCGCAGCAGTTGCTCTAGCGAATTAGGAGTTCTTTTTATCAAGACTGGGCATTCTTCTTAATGAATTCGAACTGATAATTTTCAGCTCGTTTGTGAAATTTGTAGGGAGTTTGAGTTAATCTCTGTTTGTAGTTTTTCTTGCAATAGGCCAATTGAAGGACGTTAATGCAATGCTGGATTTTCTCTTCAGTTTAAACACATGCATTTAGGAGCAAGTGACGCCATTGGACATTAATATATATTTAGCAGGTAAGTCTGCATGGCGTTAAGTTATACCCTCTGAAATGATTGTTTTATTGTCTAATTTATGAGTTAGGATTATATTAGTTTGTCAGAATTCGAGATCTATATTTTAATTTTTAATTAAGCTTCTATAGGGCTAGGGAACTGGGGTTCAAACCTTCCAACATCTTAGATTTTTATCCAGCATTTGCAGAGAAATTTTCCAGAAGTAAAAACCATCGTAGAATGTATCAATTACCGAACTGTTACTGTTAATGACATTAGAATTGACCGAGCTACTGACAGGCTTAATCCTACTATAATATTCAAGTACGCTTGTCAAGTAACTAGCCTTTACTCTTGACATGATAACCTTTTTCTATATTCATAACAGAGAGAAAATGGTGCATAATTTATTTGAAGAATCAAAGTCCATGTTGTCAGAGCTGAGCCCAAACTGATTTGAGAAGAATTGTAGCCATAAACCCTAGGAAAACAGCATTATCAAGAACTAGAGGAAAAAGAGAAAGAAACAATAAGAATCTTTCGTGCTCAAGTCAGATGCATCTGCATGACAGTATTTCAAGGCCATTCAATTGTTCAAGTGGAGTGAGTGTTCTGCAACAACCTTCCCACAATTTTTCGTAAACATTTTTTGTATGCTAGCCAGTGGTTATTTCGTGCAATGCTCAAGCTTGTGAAATTTCCCTTCCAACACCTTCAAATGCCTTGATAATCATCTCAGTTCTCCATCTTTACTGGATTATTTTGCTCAACCACTACATCGTTCCTGTATGGAGGATGTCTCAGTGCCAGAGGAAGTAACAGAAGCCTAGCCTCCTCCCTTCTCAACATTTATCTGAATTTGAAATAGAATGATTACAATTTATCTTCCTATTTAAAAAAAATTTATTACTAGCAGAATTCATAAACATTTCATCCACTAATAGCTTTTAGAATGTTCCCCACATCAACAAAACATGTTTTCAGACAAAGTATCCACACTATATCCATTAGAAATACATTGAATTTTTGAAAAACTCAGAAAGGATGGAAGAAAGATTATATGTCAGCTTCTCTAATCTCTTCATGTAATTTTTGGTATAATAAGAAATATCCATATTGTTTAATTTATGCCCTAAGGGATTTGATAGATTGCCATCGTGGTCATTGGCCCCAAACTTGAGCATTCTAAAGTTTTTTACCGGTTCCATAAATTTGTATCAATCTATTAGTTGAAAACCTTATGGTTAATGAGCTGCCGGATGGTTTTGACGAGGACATGGTTCCAAAGTACTAGCATTTCTCGCTTCATAAACATCTTTGGCATTGGGAATTTGTACAAAATTTACGTAAGATATCATTGACTTAATGTTTTAAAAAATGGCTTCCTGCTGTGATTGTGATCTATCTCTCTATACCACTCTTGTATTGTACGGAATGAAGGTTTAGTTAACTTTCAGTGAATTGATTGTGCACTGTTTTCATGACTTCTGCAGCCAACTGTGTCAGAGTTGAGAAGGCAATTGAAAACATTAGAGACGTTGATAGGCTTTTGGCTTGACATTTTGACAAGGCTTTGATTTACTTCAGAATAATGTCGGTCAACTCAAAATCTGTCATATCTTGTAGCATCCAAGACGGGGCAAAAAACCAAGGCGATATTTCAAGTTCTTTGAGTAGGACAGGCAGTTGTGAAAGTGGGATTTCAAAAACAAGACAAAATTTACAATGGCTTTGCCTAAAGTCAAAATTCCAGAAAGAACTTTTATATCTATCACAGATTTCATCTTCAGAACAATTATCTTTTGAGAATGTTCAAGCAACAGAAGTTTCATCTTTTGAGAATGTTCAAGCAAAGTCATCTTCTTCAATAGGGCCTAAGGAGCTCAAGCAAGTCAGGGCAAGAGTCAGTGATGGTTGTGCGAGAGCAAGGTGAGGATTTTTTATTATAATGTTTTGTAATAATGTTTGGTATTATAACAAGCATGTTTGCATGTTTTTGAAATTGCTTCATTTGGACAGATGGTTGACTTTGTAGATTTATTATTTATATGTCTGCTAGGGGAACTTAATATAAGGGGAACAATATTCTAGGCTTCCTATTTCATAGCAGCATTCAAACATTTGGATTTGAGAGGCTAAAACATGTAAGGCCGTTTCAAATCATGCCACAAAATCGACTAAATTCATATTAAAAAAAATTGTTGAGCAGGGAACGAGTGGAACTTCTAGATGAGGCCATTGCAAACCTGGATAATTTCAAACATATTATATCATCAAAGAAGCCGATCCAATTGGAAATGGCTACAAGCAAGAACAGAAACAGCTCACTGGCCAAGAGAAATAAAAATGAAAAGCTGGAAAATTTCAGATATGATATATCAGGGAAGCGGATTCAATCAGAAAAAGCAACAAGTGAGATTAGAAACAGCTCAGTGGCTAAGAAAAATGAAAATGCAAATCTGGAAAATTTTGGACAAAACATATCAGGGAAGCGGATTCGATCGGAAATAGCAACAAGTGAGAACAGAAACAGTTCGGTGGCCAAGAAAAATGAAAATGCAAATCTGGAAAATTTCGAACAAAACATATCAGGGAAGCGGATTCGATCGGAAATAGCAACAATTGAGAACAGAAACAGCTCACTGGCCAAGAGGGATGAAAATGCAAAGCTGGAAAATTCCGGACATAACATAGCAACAAGTGAGAACATAAACAGCCCACTAGCCAAGAGAAATGAATATGCAAAGTTGGAAAATGTCAGACATAACATATCAGGGAAGCAGATTCGATTGGAAATGGCAACAAGTGACAACAGAAACAGCTTACAGGCCAAGAGAAACAAAAATGCTTGTGGTACAGGTTTACTAAAATCATCATTGCCTTCCTTAGAAACAAATTCAAAATTTAAAGATCCAAGTTCTCATAGGGCAGACAAGAGAAACAAAAATATGGTTACAAAGAAGCAGGTTCGCACATCACTGGTGAGTGCAAGTGTATATATCAAGCATATCCTTATGAAAGTTTTATTACTGCTCTTTCTTCTGGTTCTTTGTGTTTTTCTCTTTGAATAGGTCACTTTTCATGTGTCTGTCATCGCCTTCCTTTCTCTTTTCTTGTTATATTCTTTTGGAACTATTCATTAATGATTAGTCCTCACTCTTTTCTGAGAATGGATTCAGTTGAAAGAACATCCAAATAGTGCAAATGTGCCTAGATTACCTGGTAAGTAGGATCAAGAAATAGATTTTTCAAAGCCTGGAAACTATTATTTGAGTCAAGTTGAAAACAATAATTGTGCACTGCTTTCTTGACAGGAATTTCGGAAAAGAAGAGAATGAAAAGGAAGCATTCTGAATTGAAGACAAACGCAAGTTTACTTTCAATGGCCAATGAAGCTTCCGATGAAAAATGTGAGCATACATCAAGTTTTAAAGATAAGCTCAAAGTTAATAATGACAGCCAAGCAAGGCAAAATGAAATCCATCATTACAGGTATTATATTCTAGTGCACCAAAGATATTTTACAATGAATTCTCCAACAAATTGATGAATTAGATTGTATACTCCCTTTATGATTATTGCTTGAAGCTTATCTCTTTTTTCAAGAAATAAAAAATGGTCTTCAAGTTTAAACCTTACTGGAAATTAATCTATGATAATCTTAATGAAATTAATCTATGATAACATGACAGTGTGGATTTATGTTTTAAGATGTTTTTTTTCATTGGTATGACTCAGGTTCATATATTTAATATTTGTTGGTCTTTTGAATTATGTTGTCTTACCTTTGGAGTCTCTCTTTGAAATGTTTTGTGGATATACATTGTGTTCAGGTCGAACATCAATGGCAAAAATCAGGCAGCAGAAATATGTACTTCATCAGTTCCTGTTACGCAGTGGCTTGGGAAGAGGTCGCACATGAAGGCATGTGCTGCAAGAAGAATAAATTCAGTGGTTCCAAAATCAAATCAAGTTTACAATATAAGTTTTACAGAAGGTTCTGCTTGTGCTGCTGGTAAGGAGGGCATCCCTCATTCACAAGGAATCTACAGATCAGGACATTCATCCAAACATCGTTGTGGGTATCAGAGAATATTAAAAAATGAGAATTTAACTTGCTCAACAAGGTTAGGTGTGACAACACATCTGGAAAGTGAGAATGAGAATATGGTGATCACCAAGAACAATGCAAGCATAGAGGTCAACTGTAAACCTGCCAGTTCAAGATTTGGAAAATTGATTATACCTACAAAGAAGTCCAGGTTTGCCCCCAAAGAAGGCAGTGGAGATTGCACATATCAGCAACCTAAG
Organism: Chamaecyparis obtusa; assembly: GCA_027943335.1. Taxonomy (NCBI): domain Eukaryota; kingdom Viridiplantae; phylum Streptophyta; class Pinopsida; order Cupressales; family Cupressaceae; genus Chamaecyparis; species Chamaecyparis obtusa. The sequence goes on along the minus strand of BSBK01003916.1, from coordinate 758,434 downwards.
AGCAGGAGGGATTCATTGCCCAGAATGGCGAGTGTTTGTGAAGATGGCAATAGTATGGATATAACTTCAAACTCAAATCAGCTAAGAAATCTGGGGTCTCTTTTTGATAAAGAGAAAAGGTTGAAAAATATTATCCCTTTTTATATTGGATTTTAGATCATATTGAACTTCAAAACATGGTTTAAGAGCCTACAAATACAAAATGTGTGACTACGTTTTTTTTTCCACAAATTGAGAATATATCTCAAGCAAAATTCAGTCTATATATTAATTTTTCCTTAATTACCTGTCTATAAATTCTTTAAAAGAGCTAGCATGTAAAGAAACTTGAGAGCTTAAATACTACAAGAAAGCTGTCTCCCCCCTCCCTGCCCCTTTCCAGCTCCAAATTCATAATTCCCTTTTTTTCTGATAATTTAATTCCGCCTGTATGGTGTATCTTAGATGCCGTGATTGAATAGTATCTCTTCTGTCAAAGTCATGTATGACTTGCACCTGGAATTGTCCACTGAAATACATCACGTTGAAAGTTTTCTGTGGTACTTTATCCAATTCAGCATTTAACATGATGCCCATCTAAACATGTAACATGTTTCTTGAGAATTTGAACATGGGTCTCCACTTTGAAAACACTGGTGGTTTACTGCTCAATCTCATCCCATTTAATAATATTTATGTTTTCTTTTCAAGTAGGTAAAATACGGTCATTTTTGGTATGAATAAGCATTAGAAGAATCAAAAGAATTTTGGAATTATTCTGAGAATCCTTTTTGGTGTTTTTTCAGTGAGGCAAGTCAATTGCTGACCAAGAAAAGTTCATCTGATTGCAATCCTCTGACTCAGCCTACGGTGCCAGTAAACAGTGGATCTACAGATCTTACCGGTAGGTAACCATTTTTTGTTATCCTAGGAAATGAGTATTCTATTAATTAAGGGAACTTGGTTATCAGCAGAAATTCTGTGCCATGTTTTGACTTTTTATTGGATGTGTCCCACATGATACTTTGTTTTACTTTTTGTGCTTTAACAGGAAATATGGATGATGATCACCAAGAACTTTTAGCAGCCATAGAGGATGCTAACAATGCAAGAAGTATGATGTGGAATTTTGAATTTTACGAGACTTTCTAGATTCATAATCAACACTACAATCAAATTAGCTAACTTGCAGTAAAATAGTCATCTAGTCTTATAAGAGATTTGTTATTTTAATGCACATATTGTCATCATGGTTAAGCAGCTCTAATACTTGATTGTTTGTTTCTTTATTTTAAATATTTGATTTTTTTGAGTGCGTGGTTCAGGTCTCCCATGCTCAACTCCATTTTGGAAGGAAATGGAACCTTACTTTAGGAGTGTTACACAAGATGATCTTGATTACCTGAAGAAGCAAGTAAAGTATCTTCACATGTAGTAGTTGCTTATATATACTGCGTTCTAGATCATGTGTTAAATGCTTTACATATTTCTAATTTCATCCTTGTTAACACAATTACTGTTAATTCATAGAAATTTTATCATAGCAGATCCTTTGGTTGATATTTATAAGTTGCTCTTAGGATTTATTAAATTGTAGAATATATCATGAAAATGTTTTCATCATTTCTTCTCCTTTTCCACTTTCCTTTTTAAGGCCTGCATAGATTGTCTGCATTTTTTACAGTGCTACTATTTATTTTCCTTGAAGATTCATATAAACATGCTACTTTTGTGTGGATGTAGAATGGGTAGCTTACGTACATTTTTCTGAACTTTTGTGCATCTTAAATTTATAAAATCTGCTTTGATTTCTTGCACATTCAATCTGAATGAACTCTGCTTATGTAAAATATGTGAACCAAATGTGTTGCTAATTTTGGCTAGCTTTTGGTATTGTATGTGATGACCGAGAAACTGTGGTTGTACTGTTTTGAATTGTTGTCATTGCATCTTTGTATTTGTGTGTATTTGGTCATATGCTTTTTTGCTAGTCACTTTTCTTGCTTGGTTCTGGCCCCACAATTGTAGTAATTATCCGTTTTGAGGTTTATTTTGCATATCCTTTAGGCAACAATATTGTATCCATCTCAAATTGAGAGTATATGATGTGAAGAGGAACTTTTCATCTGGACTTTCCATTGTTTACGGATTGGTTACTGATGATTATCTGATAATTATTCTACCCATATTGTTTTCCTTTATCCTAGTTTCTATGGTTCTTGAAACAATTCGAGATGGGAGTAAGGGAAATGAAATACTTCTTACATAGAGACGTTTCTGATTTGTTTTGTGGCTCTTGTTAAGTGATATAATTCTATATCAGAAAATGCTTGCAGTTTGTCATGGAATACATTTCCTCTTTTCTCTCATGTTCAATAAAAAGCTAAGTCATAGAATACATGATGAACATAAACATTTGTAAGGGCTGACTATAAACATTATTTTGATAAAAAAGATGTGATATCTAACAAGAATTTGGAATAGCTTTTAAAATAGAGAAGTACTAGTCTCTAGATTGTTTACATGCTACATGAATATACCATTATTTAAAGCTCAGTTAACTGAGTTTATGCATATAAAGGATTCACACGAGAATAAAAAATTAATTCAAGAGACTTTTCCTATGATATAATGATTGCTACCCTTATTAACTGTGTTCTCTTATTCAAAACTGGAATAAGTGAGTAGTTCTAACGCATGGCTCCTTTTCTCAACTGTAAAAGAAATATATAAAACTGTTGACAGTTGCCAAGGAATTCCAACCATTGGCAAGTACCAAAACTAGTTCAGTTAGACAATGAGGTATAAACATACTCATTGGCTTTCTGAAAGCACTATGTAATTAACATATAATTTAGAATTATGCTATCTATATCAGACACCCCAAAAGAAAATTCAGCTTCCAGATGACAAAAATTTGAATAAACAATCATCACTGAGGAGCGGAGTTAGGATACATCATTGGAGGTATTGTAGACACAGAAGAAGACGGAGTTTAATGTTGGGAGACAACTTGTTTCTTACAAACTTCTTTTGTTTGTTTCTTTAGACAATGAGCAGCCAAAAGTTAATATTCTTTGGATGTTTTGACCATTTGCACAACCTCCATTGACTAAGTCTTGGCCTTTTCATTGGCCATTCAAAGTTAATATATCTCTTGATCTTTCTGAGAACACTTACATTTTTCCAACTTAGGACTTTGTAAGAGATTAAGAGATTAGTTTTGTGTCTACTCATTTAGTTTGCCCTATTCAATCATGTTATCATTTATGATTCCTGTCACTTAATGAATTACTATGTATATTTAGGTTTTTGTTGGCTTGAGGGAAGAGAAAGTGGCATTTGCATGTGATTATGGCATTCGGTGTCATCAAGTGGTATCATAGTCTAAAAGGTCCAGGAAGAGGAAAATGAGAGCCTACAAGTTTGGGTAAGGAAGTAGTTATGCTCATGTGATTTTGAATAAATCTGTATGTGACAGTTTTGAAATGATAACAAGAAGAATGTGGTTACCAAAAGATTGGGCAAGAGAAAATTGGAGGAGCCCTAGGTGAGGTATCATGAAGTCAAGAAAAATAAAAAAAGATCTAGCAGCGTAAGAAGAAGGGAGACATCAAGAAGAAAGACAATATGAAGACAAATAAGAGCAAGCAAGATGCAAAGTTTGATAGAGAAATGGAAGAGTTGAAAATGGAGTTTGAGAAGTGTATGATTTTGGTAAAGTAGTGGCTTGAGGAAAGAAGCCCAAATTATGTCTGGTGTTGGCAAGGAGAAAGAAAGCGAAGTGGCCTATAAACACAATGTCAAGACAAATAAGAGCAAGCAATATGCAGAATTTGATAGAGAAACGACAGAGTTGAAAATGGAGTTTGAGAAGTGTATAATTTTGGTAAAGCAGTGGCTTGAGAAGAGAAGTCCAAAGTATGTTTGGTGTTCGTCAATGAGAAAGAAAGTGAAGTGACCAAAGATGGTTGTCTTGAAAAGAGAAGATGAAAAGGTTGGGATAGCAAAAAGTTTCCAAGTAAGAAACTTGTAAACGAAGAGGTGAAGGAAGTTCTCATTGTGGAGGACATGAGCAAAAATAAGAATGAATATAGAAAGGAAGAATTGTAGAAAGTCGTATGTGAGAAAGAGAGTAAAGAAGAGAGGAAAGTGTCGATGAAGAAGGCACTTTTGGAGGCATTTTGGTCTCTTATTTTACTATCTTATGTTGTGTGTATGTGCATGCAGGAATGAGAAGTTTTATAAGAGAGGTCAAGAACAAGACCTTAAGATGAGAAGATAAGGGGCAAGAAGAGCACCCGCAGACAAAGATGAAGATGAGAAAGAGAGAAGACAAGTTGCAGCAGTTTGCTAAGAAAACATGAGGAAATCGTTAGCAGTAGAGATACATTGCAAAGTACCTAAAGATGAAAGAGAGAATGAAGTTGAAGTTTTCTGGCAATATAAAGAAGAGTTTGAAGATGCCCTAGAGTTTCATGATGCCATAGAGAGAGTTGCAAAAGAAAGGATGAAAGTTTACAAAAAGGAAGAGTTGTCAAGTAATGAAGTTAAGCATGGAAGCAAATCTGGGTAGTAGGTGATTGCACAAATTGAAGTTAAAATGTTGATTTTGGTTATATATGTAGGTATATGAATGTAGATATACAAGACAGTAAGGGGAAGGATAAATTGGGATATCATGGATATAAGGTGCCAAGTCTTAAGAAACCAGTGGTTAACTAAGTTACCGGTTCAGGTTCAGGGACGGGTTCGGGTACACAAACCCGGTTCGTGGGTTCGAGGAAATTGGTTTTTCCATTATGGTTCGTAGGGGTTCGTGTGTATATATATATATATATACAAAAAAAATAAGAGAAATATACAAAAGTGTAAAACTAAATCATTTCATAGTATAACTAAATCATTTCATAGTATGATGCTTGATCATTGATCAATGCCAAATGCCAAAGATAAACATCAAAACACGATTCTAATGAAAATCATTTTAATGTGTTTTGGCCCCACCCTTTCACTTAATTGCTGCGAGTCCTTGGTGGTCCACGCAGGTCCTCGCAGGGTCCTCCTGGGTCCGCGCTGGCTACCCCCGGGTCCGCGTCGGGTTCGGGCAGGGTCCGTACTTGGACCTATGGGTCTGCACAGGTTCGTGGTGGTTCGGACCCGGATGGACCCACAAGTCCAAGTATGGACCCTGCCCAGACCCGACACGAACCATTATGAGGACCCGGATCCAATGCAAACCCGGACCCGGTTCGAGGGTCTAGGGTGCAAACCCGGTAACTCAGGTGGTTAAGGGGCAGTAGTCAAAGTGGAAACAAGAAAATGTTCTAACAGAGTTTATGACAGCAAACAAATACCAAGCACGAAAGGCGTGACAGAATTCAAGAGGAGACAAGAAGATAGAGCAAGTTGGCAAGGAAGGAAGCATAAAGATGTTTTAAGGTGGAGATCAGATCATTAATTAAAGAGAATAAGTGCAGAAATAAAAAGACATAAGCCTGAAGTTATGGACAATAAAGTGTGGATGGTTAAGCATGGGATGGAAGAGAAAGAATGTGCTGTTGCAAGACATGGTGATGGTAAGGCAATTCAAGGGAATAGAAGATGTGAAGAAAAGGTCAAGTTCAATGAACAAGGAGGTCTAATGAAGTCAAACATCAGAGAAGGTTAGACAACAAGCGGAAACTTATGAAAAATAATTTAAGAAGATGGAAGAAGCACTGTTACACTATGAAGATGATATGATAGCAGAAGCTGGAAAGGAAAATGATTGTAAGGAATGTGCAGGAGAAACTGAGAATGAAAGAGATATTGTAAATGAAGATAAAGAAGAAAAGGTATTGATTGATGAAATACCAAAGACAGAGATCGAAATAATTGCAGGAACAGCTGGGGGGCAGTTTGAGGATAATACATGCAAGGTAAATAGTAAGCAAGATGATTTTGGTGGTTTAAATTATGAAGTAATTGGATCTTTTAATGGAATTGCTGACAACAAGTGTTTGAAAAAGGAAGATGAAAATGAGGTGGAATTAAAAAGTGATGATGAGATAGTTGAATGTAAGATGGGATTTTGGAGGCTTGTAGATGAGAAAGACATTAGAAGGAGAAAATATAAAAAGAAGGAAAACAAATGGAAACAGCTTGAAAAGTTCAAAAAGAATAATTATTAGTGTGGAATGGAGCCAAAGAAGCAGATAGATGAGAATAATGAAAAGAAAAAGTGGATAGCCAAGACATGGTATAAAGATGACAAGAAAAGTGAAGAGCAAGAAGAAGGTACTGCGGAAAATGGAAAAGCGGATGTAGGAGCAGCGATGTTAAAAGATGATACAAGTAGACAAATGCATAATAAAGAGATCACAGAGATGGAAATAGAAATAGGAGCAGCCAACACAAATAGTGAGGAATATTTCTGGATAGAACAAGGATGGAAGGAGCAATGTTAAAAGATGATACAAGTAGACAAATGCATAATAAATAGATCACAGAGATGGAAATAGAAATAGGAGCAGCCAACACAAATAGTGAGGAATATTTCTGGATAGAACAAGGATGGAAGGACAAGCTTGGAGGAACGAAAAGACAAGTGGAACAACGAAGGATATAAAGACGAAGATTGCAACCCATAATCAAGAGGTTATTGCAGAGATATAAGAAAAGGTAAATTTCTTGGTCCTATATGAGGACATTGTTTTGCATTATTTTGATATATTGAGTAGTGAGAAGTTTGGAAAGAAAAATGAAGTAGGATATGTAGATTCTAGAAAGGATGCTGTGAATTGTGATGTAAATGAGGAAGCCAAAGGCGATTTATTGTTGGAGATGTTGGATATTGAGTAAGAATGGTTGATGACTAATACAATTGAGAAGATAAATAATGAAGTGCAGGATCAACAGGTGAATTTATTTTTACATTGTGAAGATGATGCTCTTGAGATAGTGGGTGCAGATTTGCACAATGATATACACAATTTTGGTGACGTGGAGCAACAGATGGAAAAGGTAGACAAGAAGTTGGAAGAAGCAATCGTGGGGATCACTAATTCCTGTATCAATTTGTGTATGAATGTGTGGATGTGAAGGAAGATGAAAAGAGAAGAGCAGAATAATGAACAACAATGTTTGAAAAACAGGGCATACTTGCCCGAATGATGCTGGAAGAAGTGGATGAACAAAACAAGGGCATACAAGTTTTGATTAATGAACTCATATACAAGAGCACATAAATTCTTTAGTCTCTTGGGGAGTTTGATTCAGGGTCATCGACAATTTTGTGTTCTTGTTTTATAGTTATAGAAGTTGGCCACATGGAACAATTGGGCAAGAGAATAGTGTTTGGTTTAGGGGTTTTTGTTGCTGGAAGCTGCTAAAACGAACGACCCTGATTAGTTGGAGATGATTGGCTTTCTAAGGATGAAGCAAAGGAATATAGAGGAGGCAAGATAGTTGTTGAACAGGAGGGAAGGCAGCGCACATGGAAACAATGATAGTTTGTGTAGGAGTTAAGGTTATGTGTAATCTTGTGGAAGAGGAAGAAGGATAGAACGACTGCATAAAAAGATAAGGAACAGCGACAGGAAGGAGAGAGGATGTGAGTGTGCTGAGGAAGAGGAGTCTTTTTGCTGCTGCGAAATTGTAAGTTTGAAAATAAAGTGCAAATCAGAGGATTGAGAAGAGTGTGGTTGCTAAGGGTTGCGTAGAATTGGAATAAAGAGCTTGGGTACATGACCAGCACCTTGGTCTGGTATTGTTCTGTGAATTAGAAAGGAAGGCTAATTATTGTATTAAGAGATTAGTTCTGTGTTCGCTCATTTAGTTTGTCATACTCATGTTTAATCATGTTATCATCTATGATTCCTGTTACTTAATTAATTACTGTCGATATTTTGGTTTCTGTTGGCTTGAGGGCAGCAAAAGTGGCATTTTCTTGTGATTATGGAATTCAGTCTCATCAACTACCCTCTATCAAAATTCATTAAACCTATGCACATGCCTAGAACTTCTTTAAACTTCTTCCAATTGATTTTTCTAGCACTTCCTGGTCTTCTGCAACTGATTTTAGCTCCAAACATGGAATCAAACATGCTTTTTTCTAACCTTAATATTGTCTTTCCAATTTCATGTTTAATCTCAACTATTGTGTCAAACATGGTAAGTTTTACTTTACTACTGCTAGTTGCAACGAAAATCAGATTAGCAAGTAGATTAACATAATGGGTAATTAAAATGAATGCCTCAATCACATGCAACCTGGTATTTATTTTAATTTACAGTTGCATATTCATTTGTTCACGTTTCTGATCATGATCAATATTAGGTGCTTTGTGTTTTTCACTGTAAGGTGTTTAAATTGTGTGATTTACTAAATTGCTGTTTCATTAGTCTCAGCTCTTCACTAATATTGATGCCTGATTAACTTTTTTACTCAGAATTGTGCATTAAACTTTATATAAAACTTCACTTAACTAAAGAAAATTTACTGGTACAAAATCAGCCATTTTATTGCAAAACAAAAACAGGATTTTTTCAAGTCTAGCAGCTAAACAATCCAAAAACTTTTTGAATTAAAAGATATGTTTATGGAAAATAATCTCCACTAACAGATTGAATCAATCAGATTTATTTCTTGTAGAATGTTTTGCTGCTTTAGCCATTGAGTCAGCTTTGACAGATTTTAGGAGGCAGTTCAGTGCAACTTGGTCTAGATTTATTGACAGATTACTGATTTGCATGCCACTTATCTGTCTGCTTGTTTTAGGTTAAGGAAAAATGTAATGATATTCAATTGCTATAGCCTTACTAATGATATGTATGTGCTTCAATTATGAGACCTTGCGATATCCAGTGAACTGGTTTCACTAGTTATTACATTGACTAGATCAATATGTATTTGTTGCTCCCATAAAAATATATAATAATATGTTAACAAATTTCTAGTTAAATCAATGTAACATGTAACTCTATTATGCAATGCCCTGACAACATAGACTCAATCTCAATTTGAATTTGCTTAAATGATTGTATTTCTGATTTCGAAGAATACTGAACGCAACATCTCAGACCTACAAAAGTGTTGACTTTATTTGAATTTTCATTTGTCTGTAATTGACTTTCTTTAAGACATGGTTTTTAATCTAAAATATTTGAGGAGTTTGTTCTTGAATTAGAGATAGTGTATTGAATCTTTTGGAAGGCTTCCATAAAGGCTGCATTCTATTATTTTTTCTGAACTTTCTTTTCAAATGGCAGCATTATGTAGTTTATTTTCCTTTAATGGCAGGTTAAATTTGCTTGTGATGAAATACAAGGACCCCCAAGTCAAAACTTTTCAAGCCACTGGAAGTCCTTATCAATTGCAAATGTTGAAGATAATGATTTAAGTTCTTTCAATAATCAAGGGGATATGCAGGATTCTAGGTTATCACCTAGAATCGAAGATATGTCGCCTGAGAAGATGATGCCATTATCAGAAAGGCTTCTTTCTGCTCTAATGGTTGTGGATGAAAACGAGCAAGAAATAGGGATAGGCACTGACAATGGGCACAAGCATTTTGATTACATAAGTGAAGTGTCAACCCATAAAAATCATTGTGAGAATTACAGTGTGGATAAGAATTTCAGTAAGGTGGAACCAGAGATGGCAGGAAAACTGCAAATAAATAATAGTGAGAGGCTAAACAGTTCCATTGATTCCACTTCTTTAAATGGATATATAAATTATTCATCTGAAGTTTATATCCACAGTGATAAAAGCAGAGTAGAATGTGATATTTTAGAAGGCTCAGACACTGACATTTCCAAAGCAGACTCGGGAAATTTGAAGGAGAGGCACATAGTAGGATGGAAGAGAAATCAATTCAGATTGCAATCTGGTCATCAAGCTAATTGTGTGCCCTCTGGAATTTCTATTCATGAGATTGAGTATCAAAAAATGTCTCTGGACGACAAGATTCTTCTGGAACTTAACAGCATCGGATTGTTTCCAGAATCTGCGGTACTCATACCTGCTAGTCCTTTGATTTTTTTTACCTCCTTCAATGCTTATATCAAGTGCAAACTTCAATAAAAGTGCCTTAGCTTGTAATGCACAGAAGCATAGTAAGATATGAGCTTTTCAATTTATCTAGTAAAATACAAGTATTTGCCTTGAATTCATTTGTTGTTTGTTTTTTACTGTAGCCTGACCTAGAATCCGAAGATGATGGCAATATAGAAGAGGAACTTGATAAACTTAAAAAAGAACTTCGAGAACAGGTGCTTCTCTTTCAGTCCTATGTCAATAGACATTTGTCTTTCTCTTCCCTCTTCTCTTTGTAGTTAGATGCCCTATGCTATCATACCTGCAACTAAGAGAGCAAAGGTAAATAATTTCATGCAACTCTCTGATTAGTAAAATATATTTCCTACAGGTTTTTATTGACAGTTGATCAAACTAGTTTATTTATCCACCAGCTATTTTGCTGAGCACTTATCATTATGAGAAAAGTTATTTTTTATTGTAGTTTTCTTATGGAAATTGTTCAAGTTTAAGTAGACTAATCATGCACTCTGTTCCATTCCATAGGTTAGCAAAACAGAACCTCAAATAATCCATCTAGAACAGGCTGTTTCTGAGAGATGGAAGTTGGAAGAAAGGTAATTACATCTGGTAAAGGAAGCTGTGAATAAGTTGGGCCATTGAGTTTCAACTAGCTATATAAATGTTGTTTTACATTGTTGGCCAAGTTTCTGATTTGTTTCTAGTTATTTGCAATTGTATTATTTTGCAGATGCAGCTTCACTTATGTGTTTCTAAATATTAAATTTTAAAGACTATCTTACCTTTTATTGCTTTATTACTAAAGGTAAAATCATAAATGCATTGTGTTCGGTGGTTTATTATTTTATTCTAACCAAATGCCAATTTTGTTGAGGATTTCCAGGGAACGTGAACGCATTGCTCTGAACAAGCTTGTATTGAGAGCATCTGAACAATATCTTGTGAGGATATATTCCTTATACCAATTTGAATTCATTACTGTTCCTTACTAATGAATTTGAAGTCTCTTCTATGGTACATTTCAGTGTTGTCCATGTCTTCATTCAGATTGTATTCTCTCAATTCATGTGTTCTATGTTATTAACATTCTACTCTCAATTCCAATTCTTAGTCATATATCTACACCGATGTGATTTATTGTTTCCTTTTTGTTATTTATTTGGACAAACATCTCATGTTTATGTTTCCAAAGAACTAATTTGGCTTTTTCTAAGAATATTTATTTGCTTTCTCTTGAGTACGGTTGATAGTAGATGGATGCTTCAGTTTCTACCAATTATTATTAGTTGTACTGAATTTTTATTAGATTTATTTGTTAAATTTATTCAATTTTTCATTGTAATGCTTGTTTTCTCTTGTGTGCATGGGTTTCTCTAAACCTGTGCAAGGGTTCCTCTAAACCTGTGCAAGTGTAGCTCTAAATGTGCAATATTCCTGTTCATATAATGTTTGCTTAGATTTTCTCTGACTTCTTTCCATGTTTTGGAACTGTACCCTGATTCGACATTATAGACAAAGAAACCTCAATTTTTTTTCACGTTATGTAAATTGATTGCAGTAATATTGTATAATTTGATGTCCTTGTTTGATATGCACTAATAACATTTTTTAATGAGTTTTGAAAAACTTGGTGATGGGAGCATGGTGGATGTACACCTCACATTATAAGGGCATCATCTGATAGGATTTTTTGGTACTTCAGGGACCAAGAGGCAGAGGCTTTCATAGGAGAGGTACAAAGAAGAAGATTGAACAGCAGGATAACTTGGATTTTGTTAAGCGGACACTGCATAAGTGTAAAAACTTTGATGAAACAGGCAGAAGCTGCTTTAATGAAGATCCGCTGAACCAGAAACTTGTCAGAATAGTTTCTAAAGAGGCAACCAGAAACGCTTTAGAAAATGCAATTGAGGGTAAAAGTTTTAATGCAATCCTAAATGGTGGAGATACTGAAAGCCCTTCTGAGATGATGACATCAGGTGCACTACTGAAATGCATTTGCAATATTTTAGCTTAGAATTAACAACAATAAGCTAAGAAAAAGGATTAAATGATTGAATAATTAGTCACTACTTTCCATTTATTCTTTTAACACTGTTTTCGTCTTTACAGATGACTTGATTGTGGCTTCTCAGAATTCTGTCAGATTTGTAGATCAAACACATAAGAAAGCCAAGGCAGGCAATCTGCACTATGAAACATGTCAAGCATCAACTTCATTAGAACAAATTGGTGGGAGTGTGCTCCTTGAGGACATAGCTGGTGGCAGTGCAATGAGGGAGGCCCCTGTTTTTACATTTTCTCTTCTTGAGGGGGAAAAGGAAAAGAGCTTTGAAACAGAAAGAGAAGGAAGGGGGCAGAACAAAGAGATGAGAACAAGGATGAATGATGTTAAAAATGGTCTCCAAGGTTTTTGCAGGGTCAAAGGAAAGAGAAAAGGTAAAACCAAACCAAGCCAGAAAATTGCCCAGTTGTGGATGGAGTCAGGAGAGTTGAGTGAATCCTCAGCAAAATTGATAAATCTTGAGGAAAAACCCTGCAATAAAATTGTTAAAGAAAAGAGCAATTTTACTATGGGAGGTGTTCCATCTATCCGTCAAGATCTTGAATGTGAACCTTTTGTTATTGATTTATCACATTTGGAACTCCCTGATGTGAACTATGTGGAGAAATATGCTATGGATGAAAATTTTCAGTACTTAGAATCATTTATTGAGGATGATGCTTTGCAAGATGCTGCTGCTGATTCTGCAGTCCTTGTTGTTCCTGCTGAAGCTGTTATCACACATCAACAGACTTAGAACTTGGTGTTTGTGCTTTCCTTTGTATTCAATTAGTCAGTAAGCTGTACTTCAAATAGATCCCAATGCTTTGTTGCCTTTCAGCCAAAAGAATTCCATTGCGAAGGGTTTTCTTTTGCTTGCAAATACAACTTGTACCATAGTAGGACAGATCCATTCTTTTAAACAGTTGTGTATGAGATAATCACATTGTTTGTGGCATTCCTTTTGAGCTTATTGCGGGTATATAATCTTAATTGTTTTCTCAAATCTAATAAGGTGCAAGTTAAGTGGTGAATAATTTCAATGCCACACTTCTTCTGTAGTCAGTTGTCATTGATTTGATGCTATAGTAGATTCATGCTTTTATATATTTTGCCTCTTGTTGTTGAATCTTCTGAAGAAACTGTCTGAGATACTACACTAATAAGATTTGGAGCAGTTAAGGACTTAATTCAGTTCAAACAATGTTAGAGATAGTAGTGATATCCACCCTTAAAAATAAAATATCAATATACCCATGTATCTCAAAAGGCTTGAGAATGTTTCTTGGAGGCATTACAAATTTAATATTAATTTGTAGACAAATGCACAAAAGAAACTTCTATAGGATTTTTTGACACAGCTATAGAAAGTAGAATTCTTGAAGATCTTTAAACTGAGAGCAGAATAAACATTAAATAAGAAATAAATTGTAGGTAGTATGTTGAGCCTCCATTTTCGTGTTGTACAAGTAGCAATCTAGCTGAATTGTTGTCCATAATGATTAAACTATTTCTCATATTGTTGTGCAACCACTGTTCTCTATACAAGTCTACAGGAAAAGCTAGAAGAATTAGCTAGGGCAAGAGATTTAACATATTTTAGCACTTTGCACCTAGTTGTAGAAACGGTGTCATCCTATTTTACTAGCCATTTGGAGAGTTGACAGCTAGGATTAGATAGGAGTTTACTAGACATTTTCATTTACTTGGGCCTAAGATTTTAAGAAAGTAAGAGATTACATTGATGTCTATAAGTGACAAAAATAGGTCAATGGGAATGGGAAATACAAATAGCAGCAATGACAAGAAAAGAGGCAATAAAGAAGCTACAATCCAAAAGATAACTAAAACCAAAATAAAATTTTTAAGGACGAAAGACATTCTAATGAACAAAAGGGAGGGGTCAATCCAAAATTGGGAAGCCCTAGTCCCATAAAAAGGAAAAAAATCATGAGATTGTTGGTATGACTAAAAATAGTCTATAAATAGTTCAATATCCAAAAGAAAGGACTCATTCCAAATGAAATTAGAGTTGAGGACATTACATTATTGGAATGGGCACATTGGGGCTAATTTGTATCGCAAAGACTTAAGCTTGTTTTATATCAGTAAAAAGGTAGTAAAATTCTTTGCAGTCGTGTTGAAGTATAGAGAAGACTAAAGCAAGAGATATACAGAACAAAATTACACACTGAAGTGCCAATTTTCGGAGAGCAAAAAAAATGAGCATGTGGCTCTAAACTATAAAGAAAGGTAGTAATCTGGCTTCAAGAATTTTGGGATTTTTGAGCACCAAAGTATTGAAGAAAGGTTGAAAATAAAGAGTTGATACAAGGAAGAGAACTTTGAAAGAGGCAAAAGGAAGAAACCAAATAATCAAGCTTTAATCATGATTTTGATCCTATCAAGGCATGTCATGCAAGCTGCTCTACCAATCAATAATATAATAGGACAATTCTAAAGGGGAAGCCATTTTAGAAGGATAGTGGAGAGAATAAATGTTGGCTTCCACAAAAGGACAAGGCATAGTAACCTAGGCTGAAAAGATAATTTAAGATGACATTCACCACAACTAAAGACACCTTCTAGGGAGTGAATAGGATTAATGGGCTGGTTCATGATCCAATCCAATGCTCCCAATATTGCCCCTATTTTACTATGTCAAATGGTCGAGAGATTAGCTTCAAGCCCACTATAGTGAAAACCTTTTGCATTTGGAATTGACTGCTATGAAGGCATGAGGTACAAAGCCTGCTCATACAATACATCAGCCAAATTCTTGACTTCTCTTTATGTAAGGCATTTATGAAAGCTTGATCCTCTTGAGGAGATTGTTGATCACCAATAATCTAGTTTAGACTCAAATCGTGGGCTTTTGTTTGAGGAAAAAACTAAAGCCAATATTTGAGGCAGATTCAATTATCGCCTTAGGTAGTAGATTGTGAATGGATAAAATGAGAACTTCTTTTCCCCATTCATCATATTTGTTACTATAGGATCTGTTACATGTATTCCATTTTTCTTTTCATCCCGAGGAAACCTATATCCCTTCTTAATATCCTCCATATTTACCCTTGGAACTTTCTTTTGGAATTTTTGAGAAGTACAAGTAGAGGGGATATACTTCTAGTAGTAGCAATGTTGCCAAGGATAGATGCCAACATAATGGAAGCCTTTTCCGCCCACCAAACACCTAAGACACACTCATAAGAGTTCAATAATTCTAATATTGTCTGGGGCAACATTTTGGACTCGAGCTAACTCAATTTTTTTAGCAATAAACTTTATTTGAAATTTGTTTAAGATGAATCAATTTTGTTTTTTCATTCATCATATTTGCTACCTTAGGATCTATTGCATTTATTCCTAGGATCTAATAGGAATTGTTGTGAAAATTAGGAGGTTCCTCGGGATTTCTAAATTAATTTCTAATATGCACCATACATAATGTAATATGCAATAGATCAAGAAATGTATATGTAATTGGAGTAGTTATCTTTGAGAAAAAAAATAAAACTTATATGAGCAACTACCCCTTTTGTACATGCACTAGCTTAAACTTGTTAATCAAGTTAATTTACATTGGAAGTTAAAATTACTTTGTGAGCTATCATATGAGAACATAAGTTAAACAAGGGAATATCAATTGATATTTGGCTGTACTTGATGACTCTAGATCTTAGTTAATAAGAAGAAAATATAATCATCCTTCTTTTGATTGTATGTTAAAAGTTAGACATATGATAATATTGATTATGGGTATATGGATATGTAAACAAAGACGTGGGACAAAGGATGTCTAGTGAAGTTAGATCTTCATGCTAGTAATTAAAGATTTGTCGATGCTCTAAAGGACTCGTTATAGGAATATATTAGACCTTGTAGGATTGAATGACTAGTTCTAAATATAATGAAATAAACAAATTAGTATTATCTTATAATATTTAAGACATAGTAATGGATGGAGAATAGCGATGAAACTGTACACAAAAACTAACAAGCAAAAAATTATTTTAGCCTAGAATTTAATAAAATGAAAAGAAAAAATAAACTTGGTTAATTAAATAACGACCTGTTGTGACCTTTTCATACACCGGCCCATTGCAAATGGGCACCCTCTACTTATTTGGTCCACTTGGTCTTTTTGGCTTTGGTTCTTGGTAGTTTTGGCGTCAGTCACCTGAAGTTGTTCATGTTCCAAGTGAGAAGTGATGAATTTGGCTAAGTCTAGAGTGAAGAGTAGTCTCTTGCCTTTTAAGTTTTTAGTTTTTAAGTGTTTCCTGATTAAGAAGCATGAAATTGATGAAGTACTAAGTTGAAAATCCTTCCAAAAATGAACCAATGAAATATAAGTCTTTTGGAAGTTCCTATTTTTTAGGGTTTCCTATTTTTTAGGAATTTCTATTTTTAGTAAGTCTCAATTGACTTCATTTTTTAGTTTTGAAGTGGTTCCTATTTTTTAGGGTTTCCTATTATTAGGGATGTCTATTTTAGTAACTCTCAAATTGTTTTAATTTTACATTTAAACAAAATTACTATTTTTAGTAAGTCTATTTTTGAGAGGCCAGGTGAAGAAGGAGAAAATGGGTGCCCAAAAACAGTTTGAAAAAGCATAAAAAGAAAAAAGAAGTTTTAAAGGCAAAAAAGTACTAAAAAAGCATATACCTCTGCTTAGATTTCGAAATAGGGTCGGTGTGCAATGCATTGCTCATTTATACGAAAGTGTGAGAATGGGGCAAATAACTTACCTAGGGGGACATGTGGTCAATCATCGGGTGAGCTCCAACATCGGTAAGCATTGCAAATGAGTTGAGTCCAACAAGCATTGCAAGCAAGTGGGTTGGTTGATTGCTGAGAAAAACCAAGTTGGGAAATGAACTGTTATGGCTAAGTGTTGGTCAAGCCCAACACTACTAAGCATGGAAAAACGTGAAAAATGACTAAGTATGAAATTTCCTCGAGCGACCTTCATATGCGCCCAAAAATGTTGTAATCTAAGCGTCATGGTAATTCACGCGAGCAACATAAATCCTCCTCCAAGGTCAATTTGCACCCATGAGTGCAATTTCATGGTGGTCAAGGAAAGTTTGAAAATTGAAAAATCCAGCACAGTGCCTCTTTTGTGACCAGAAGTGTAATTTTTTCTAAGGCAGGGAATTCCGAAGAAGTGAGAAAATCCTTCACAGAGTCTGATTTGTGCCCAAGCTTGGAAAGGTCACGTTGAAAATCAACTAAGTCCAGATCAAAGAGAGGTGAAAAATCCCCACTAAGGCTAATTTGCGCTCACCAACGCTAATCCACTACGGTCATGAGTTCACTGCCCAAGGGAAAGATTCCAACACTCGCGGTAATTCACGCCCATGAGCAAGGGATCCACATGATCAAGGAAAATGCGCTGAGGATAAAATCCTTCATCCCTTACGATTTGCGCTCAAGTTCAAAACATCATCCTTCATAGCATGTCCGCGTTCATGAATGCTAAAATTCAAGACTTCAGAATTAATAGCAAGTATTTGGAGTTTTCCCCTTGGCAGATGGAAGCACTGGTTCTGTACGTTTCTACATCAAAAGTCTAAGATACAGAGAACTTTTAAGAGATGAGAAGACCTACCTCCAAATCCTGAAGGCGCCAGGCAAACATTCAAATGCAGCTAATTCGAAATTGGAAGTCCTCTGTTTGTTTGAATAAATGCCCAGCAATGATCAAATGATTAAGCCCAGGAAACGTTCAGAAAGTTGAAAAGAAATTCTTCACAACACTGCTGAAGGAATCACACCTATCTATTTGGGATCCTGCACAATCACAGACCAACGCCAAACTTCAAAATCGCCTTGTATGCTTATGAATGTGGAATTTATGTAGTCATAAAATTGTTTCAAACCTGAGGAATCCATGACAGAGCAAGGAATATGTCCATGGTTGCTGGCCCTAGCTGTACGTGGAGAATGCTCAAGGTTAAAAGGAGTCTACTACCAAATGTACCGAGCCCGTCCGGTCACGGTTTCTCTTGTGACATCGATTGCACCTAAGTATATGAATGAATGAAGGAATTTTAATAACGTCCAGGAGACTATTGGTGTAAGGGACTACGAAAGAACTAATTAAACGGATTGTTGAAGTTTGTCCAAGTAGGCCCTTCTATTGTGGATCCTCATTAGGAAGGTAGTCATTTTGTGTAAGTTTATCTTATCAAAAAGTTCAATTAACAACTTCATTTTGTTGTGGTGTCTTAGGTGCAGAAGTCTTGCTCATATAACCATTCTTTTCACAAAAGGTATTGAATTCGTGTGAAGTGAATTATCCAGCTTTGTTTGATCTCAAACAGTTTATCTTCAAGCCTGTCTCATTCTCAACTTTTTCCTTATAAAACTTGAAAGTCTCAAACGCTTCTGATTTTTCTCTAAGAAATCCAACCCACATCATTCTACAGTAATCATTAGTGAATATAATAAAGTACTTGTCTCCAATGACCTGGTTTGTGTAGGTCCACAAAGATCTGTATGAATCAGTTCCAACTTTCCATTTGCTGAGTATCCTTTGCTTGCAAAACTGCTTCTTGTCTACTTTCCCAAAACACATTCTCTACATGTAGTGTTAGCAAGTTTCACAATCTTAGGTAGATCATTGATAGCGTTATTGTTAGATGCTTTTACCATATTGTCAAAGTTGATAAGACAAAACCTTCTATTCCATAACTCACTGTCATCGGTCTTTGCAACAAAATAACTGACCTCAGTAAAGTTCAACTGAAATATATTACCTCTGGTCTTAGTACCAAATGTGATAAACTCTCCATTAGCTCCTCTAATAGAGCAATGACCATCTTTGAATTCCAAATGATAACCCTCATCCACAAGTTGTCCAACACTCAACAAGTTATGTTTTAAGCCATCCAAAAATAGTGCATCATCAGTATTAGTCTTTTCATCTAAAGTAATTGATCATTTACCAACAATCATTCTAGGAGTATTATCACCAAACCTTACAACTCCACCATCAATCTTCTTTAGCTGAATGAATCTATCCTTGTCACAGTCATATGATGTGAACATCCACTATCAATTATCCAATCGGTTTTCCTATCAACATGAGAAACTAAAGCTTTTTCCTCATAGACAGGATCATCTTCTTTGATAGCAACAAAACTCAACACATCATTGAATTCATCATCTAAATCTTCAAATCCATCACTAGCATAATACCATTCCTTATCATTCTTGTATTTCTCATATTTAGGCCTATGCTTAGGTACTTTAGTTGGACATCTAGATGCAAAATGGCCAACCTTATTGCAATTAAAACATTTCAAAGGTAATTTTCCTTCAAAATTACCTTTACCTTTCATTTCTCTCCTAGCAATCAGAACCATGATCTTCTCATCGACTTGATTGTCTAGCCTTTGAATCTCCTCCCATTTCTTAGCATAATCTCCAAGATCTTTGTTGTGCTTGTTCACTCTGTTAGATCCAGCTTCAACAAATCCAGTTCTTTGAATAGTTGCCTTAAATTCTATCTCCACCTTAGGTAGTGTATCTTTTAGCTCTACAGTCTCAAATATAGTTATCTTAGCCACTAACATTTCTTTGGTGAAATCTTTGTATTATGGTATAGTATCCTCCAAAGCAAGAACTTTGGGTTTGTAGGTAGGAGTCACAGATCTCAAGATCTTTGTTATGACTTCATCTTCTGTATAAGTACCTCCATTGTTTCTAATTCCAATCACACATTTAGATACTCTCTGAACATACATCCTTATTGTTTCATCATCCTCAATTTGTATTGTCTCCATATTTGTTCTCCAATTGTGCAACTTTGCTTGCTTAGTGTATTCATCTCCTTCATAGAGTGTGATTAGTCTTTTCTAGATCTCGCTTGTTTTTGTTAGATCTCTAGCCTCTTTGAATTCACCATCAAATAATGCATTAACCAAAGCTTCCTTTACAAAAACATTGCACACAAACCTTTTCCTTTCTTCTTTAGTAGTGGTAAGTGTTTCAAGGTCTTCCTCCTTTATGATAGGCACATCTTTCCAAGTAATGAGCCAATATTCCAATAACATACACATCATATGATTCTTCATCTTCTCCTTCCATGTGTCAAAATTTTCTACATCAAACTTGGGACTCTCCTTTCTAAATAAGGCCATCCTGATCTTTACCTCAAGCTGTTAAGCTTCCTGACTGAGGACCAAAAGATCTGATACCAATTGATAGAAAAATAATGTCCTAATCAACTGAGAGGGAGTGAGTCGGTTGATGCCAATAATCAATACTTCAAACTTTAACTTCAAACTTATTGATAAACACAAAATACTGAACTAAAAAGTAAAGGCAACAATAACACATATACACATGAATACCAAGAATTGTTCTTGGGGAAAACCCTGTTAAGGGAAAAAATGCGATGGGGATGGTACCCACAAATATCCGCACTATGAGTATAATAGCCCTGCTAAGAGTTCTAACCCTATTAGGAGCTGAGTATTACAATAGGCAGGTCTTGGTTAAAGGAGAGACCTTGTTAGGAGCCTTTTACAATGTGATCCCAATTAAGGAATCGACTCTGCTAGGAGTCCAGCCTTGTTAGAGGCAATAACCCTGTTAGGGGTGTACAATATATCAACTTGATCAAGAGATTTGAGAGTTAAAGCCACCCTCAGGTTCTCCAAACCTCGCCACTTCAAGACAAAGATAATTGTGTTTTGAAACTACTTCCAATACTCAACCACTACCAATCAAGCTTCACCTTGTGTCCAAGTGCACAACTATTATTCTCCAAACAGTAACCAATGCAGCATCAAGCTCGCATTCACCTCTTCACTTCACATGTGCAACATCACAAAATTTTTCAAGGATTTCAATCCTTATATAAAAATTACAACAATTAAATATAGGTCGGCCTTCATAGGATAAATCTTATTTAAAAAATACAAATGGACCCATGCAAAGATGCACACAACACATCTTACAATGTTACAACATAATAATTACATCAATTTATCATTCAGATCCATAAATTAAGCTCGCTCATCACATTACTGGAAACGTGTTGCAAGTCAGCCTCTAAATAGGTATTTACCAATACACATGCCATATCTAACGTCACTTGTATGATCACAACTCCATATGATCACAATAAGCTCTCAAGCTAGCATCCAACATGAACCTATGTTCACACATCATAACTCAAACAACCATGAGTGTTATCCACAAAGTTCTGCAATCAACTCTGTGAGAATCACAGTTTCTGTCTCCTGAAAACCAGTCATAACTCTGTCAGATCAACTCATACTAATGTGCGATCACATCCACTTACCCAAGACATCATGAGGATTCTTCAACTAAGTTTGCATGTGCTAATTCATTGTACGGTGTTCGTACAATTCTCTGCAACATGTCTGCAAGCTTCTGAACAACCAGTCATTAACATATGTTGACATCAATGACAATCTTTGTCATGAATGCAACACACAGTCACTGTATCATGCCTCCAACATTACTAAGATACTCCCCCATAGGAATACCATCATCATTCATGCTAACAAGGGTTTAGTTCTATAAGTGTAGTTTATGGCTTTGTCTTGCATATAATTGTAATGAAAATGCCCATGTTTTTGTAGCATGTTACTTTTATGAATATTTTAATGTCATTGCATTGAAGATAATAGAAAGGAAGTGTTCATATTCCTACCATTGTTCTGTTCTTTCAAATTGCTTGTTGTGTTGTGTGCGTTTGGTCGAATAAGGGGAGCACCCGTCATAATAGATGAACCTTTAATTGATGAGAATACTTTGGTTAGCTTATAAGTTATGTGAATAACTAGAAAAAGACATATATACATTGTTGGTGCCTTTTCCCAACTCTGATATTTTCCCCAAAATTTTGAAGAAAGTTGTCGTCTTTTGATCATAATAAACCCTCTGCACAAAATTTTTCCAACGATATTAGGGTTTATTGTTTCTTTGTATCAAAAGAGAAAGAAGTTAGGGTTTAGAGTCCTAGAACTAGCCGTTGTATTTTAAAAACCCTAGGTTTTTTAAGTGACTTTCTATTTCTTCGTTACCTTTTCGAAGTCACTTAAACTTTCTAAAAAGCATGTGCGCTTTGATGTTTACCTTGGTCGCCAGGTCGCGTGATAATCTTAGCATACTTCTCTTTATCTCCCGACCATGAGAAATCCTCCAGTCTCCAAGTCGCCAAATAAAAGAAGCATGTTCTTTATCTTCCTGAGACTTAGCGGTGAATGTTAGTCGTGCAATCTCTAGATGCTTTATGTGGATCTTGTGACTTAATTTATTAAGTTGACAGACTATAGTCGCCAGATCTCTGAATCTGAAGTTGCTTAAGTCGGGTGATCTCAAGATAAATAACTAAGAAGATAGAACATCTAGCGACTACAAATTCCACTATAGTCGCTGATTCTCCAGAAGAAAAATTAAAATGACATTTCCTTTAGTCACCAGATTTCGAAAGAAAAGTCAACAAGCTACAAAGATTAAAAGGATCTAGCGACTACCGTCCGATCTTCTTAACAAACTTCCCATCTAACGGTTATCCTTTAGTCGCTAGAAAAATTGTGATGTCACTATTTCTTTCTGAGACCTAGCGACTGTCGTTAGATGAAGATCGTGTGGCTCATATTTAATCTCAGAAAAGGGAATGAGTTATTTAGCGATCAGGAGACTTCCTTTAGTCGCCAGTTCACCAAATGTCTACTTCAGTCGGGTGATTGCTAAATGAAACTTAAAAGGAAATAATCTTCTCGCGACTTGGAGAAAACTATAGTCGCGTAATCTCAGACAGCTAAAATATTGAAAGATGAATTAAGCTTAGTAGCCAGATCTTAGATAGAAGAAATTTTATTTGGCGACTTAGAAAACTATAGTCGCATGATCACTAAGAGAAGTAAATTAATAGAAGGTAAGGCTCAGTCGCGTGATCGCTAGAAAAGAATTAAGAAATATAAAACATCTGGCGACTCCGAGATACTATAGTCGCCATATCTCAAATAGAAAATTATGTGATGATGGCTTAGTCGCTTAATCTCAGAATGAGGAAATACAATCCTGCGACTAGAAAGAGTACTATAGTCGCTGAATCTCAGAATATTTAGAAAGGCGCCAGATTTATTACGAGACTTCAAATTTCCTTCAGTCGCTAGGTCGCCAGAAGATGAAATTTAAAAACATGTCACCTCTCGATGACGGCTGAGACATTAAGTTGCGGAGCACGTAGTCTTAATTATAGAAGTGACATTGTTGCAGGAAACTAAGCTGTAATCAATTCTTCGCCGTTAAAACTCAAATGTTGGTCATTCTCTCATTTCTACCAAGCATTTGAGCAATCAAAGAGCAGAGCATTTCCAGAGCGGAGAGCATTTGAGCAACCATAGCTTTTGGCAATCACAAAGCTTGCGGAAGACCAGACTTTACAGAGCGGGGAGGAATTTTCAGCAGCAATCATCATGAGTCAGGCTACAGTCAGCACCCCATCAACCAGTAGGGCAACCGCACAACAAAAGGTTAGTTTTTCTGACGAATTCATTGAATTACTACCTGGTTCTACCCAGAATAAGAAGATTAGTGATCATATCTTCTCTGATGTTTATTGACAATATGGGGATGCTAAGACTCACGACATACCGGCCATGAATTTGTTTTACTACTTCCAGAAGAATAAAGATAGGCCCATCCTTGTGTCAAACCCGTGGACTTCAGGGTATGCAAAGATGATTGTCCCTCATGTATTTTTTGACATTGATCTTCTTGTCTCCTTGGCTGAACGATATGACCCCCTCTCTAAGACAATTAGAAAGACAGATGGTTCTTCTTTGATAGCCCTAGACAGAGGTGCATTCATGAGGACTTTTGGGATAGATGTCCCTGTGGCCACAGAGATTAACCTGCAATCTCTGGCAAACAGATATACGAGGGAGTCTGGGGGTGTTGCAACTGCTATTCAGTCCCATGTCCCTGAGGGAAATAAAAATTATATTGCACCCATGGCAAGAGGCCTCCCCTATGCATTAAAGGATCTAAAATTCTACATGAAATATATTGCATATGGGTTATGTAGAGTTTTGGGTGTTCATGCTCCTAAGGAGAGGATTTCCCTTGAAATTTTGATGTTAGTAATGGATTCCCAATCATGCCACACTAGTCATGGGTATGATTACATTGGGTACTGTATTCAGAAGATGCATGAGGGTTTAGAAATGATAAGAAAGAAAGAATACCCTCCCAAATTTTTGCACTACTCCATGCTGATGCATCTTATCTTCTACCATAATGTAAATATGTTTAGTCTGCAGTACCTAAGACCTAAATTTCAATGGAATGGCCAGCCTAACCCGTACAGTCCTGGTTAGATGCCTGGAGTCTAACAGCCCCTAAGCGTGATTTTTGTATTTTTGAGAATATAATAGTAGATGCTATTCTTTCCCACTTGGGTGTGAATTCTTCAAGAATTCCTATGAAAACCTTGCAACTTCTTAGACCCATGGAATATGTAGATAAGTGGAAAGATAATCATGATCACAATTGGGGTGACTTCTATTTGAGAGAAGGGTATACATTGATAAGGGTCTATGGATGCCCACAACCACCCCACATTTTGCCTAATAATGTTCCCCCTAGGATTGCAGCCCTTGAGTTCATCTGGCAACTCATGCTTGTAGATAAAGAGCATCTAGTCCCATATAGGAAGGGTACATTCACCCCTAGGCATTTCAAATTAGCCAATTTAACAATTGGAAAAGGGGCTTTTGAAAAGGTTAACACATATTTGTTACAGTTTAAGATGTCTGCTGCACATCCTAGATTTGTTGATCCCAAAGGATTTTTGGCTGCTGCTAGGAGATATTACACTCCTACCATCCCTCTTAATAAAACTCATGATGAGTCCTATGAAGAGGACGTAGTTAGAAATATTCTTAATGAGGACGAGGCTAAGACAAGGTCTTGGCAGTTGGATCAATTATTCTAGCTAGAGAAATCCATGAGAAGAAAAGATGTCAATTTTGGGGGATTTTACCCTAATTTGTCATATCTCCAAAGATTAGAGATGATGATGAAGAATTACAACATTCTGATGGAGCAAGGGGAACAACTGATTGAGGATAAGTTAGAAAAATTAAAAAAGAAGAAGAAGCACTCCTCATCAGAATATGAAGAAGATAGTGAAGGGGGGTATTCTATTCATAGTTACCCTACCCAAGAACTTCCCCCTGATGCCCCTGAAGAAAGAGGGGATGAAAATGAGATAGTTGATCTGAGAGAGGTTCCTGGCTCTCATAATGAGGTAGAACCACCTACCAAAAGGCAAAAATTAATGGTAGGAGAGTCATCACAAGTAAAGCCTGCTGAAAAAAGAGATATGGTTGCTGCTATCATCCCTGGCCAAACAACTTATGACCATGAAATTAGAAAAAGGGTCAAGGAGGAAAAGAAGAAACAGAAAGAGATAGTTGAGGAAGTAGAATTTCCTCTTGCTATGTGCATAGATGAGAGAATCCAGCAGTAGGAGGACTTTCTAAAAGACGATGAATTCATCAAGAGCAGTGAATTCAAAGACTTCCTCCTCTGGCACAAGCAGCGGCAAGTAGCCTCCACAGTGCAGATTGGAGAAGATGGCCAGATTCCCACTAAGGCCTTGGAAGCAATAAAATATTATGATCTAGAGAATGAAGAGATAACCCCTGAAGAGGCTAGGAGGTTAGTAAAAGCTAGTAATATGTTGTTACTACCTGGATGGGATTTGGCCTCTGCATTTATCATTGATCAAATAAGGAGACAGGAGGATATTACCCTAACTTCAAAAAAGCAAGTGGGAGATTTGATAAAAGGGTTCGGATATAGCCCAAAGAATAAGGCATTAGCCATGTGGAGCCTCTACCCCAAGGACAAAAAGCTATCAATTTTGAATATAAAAGAGCAGATGGATGGGGATAAGATGATTTGGTCTATCCAAAATACAGGGGACTTAGAAATTTCCCAAATTTTGACCAATTTTGCCAAATTAAATGAAGACAAGACCAAGAAACTATCAGAAAGACATCAGAAGTTATATGATGATTACTCTACTTTGGTCAAAGACAGGGAGTTGCACATAATAAAGGAGAAAGAATTTGAAAAATTAGTTGATGAGCTAAAATTTAAAATAATAAATATGGAAGCTGCACCTCCACCTCCTCTGAAAGAGGTTGTAATTGAGAAAGAAGTACAGGTAGTACGTGAAGAAGGTATTGCTTCTTCAGAGGAAATTGAAGAAAGTAAACACAAAGCAATTGTACAAACATTGCTAGAAATTCTGCAATATAGGATTTTAAAGTTAAAAGAGAGGGTTGAGACAATTTATGCTGCCTATCTCAAGTTGCCTGAGTTGCAACTAGAAATAAATAATTGCATCTCAATTTTGAATTCTTTTTATGTAATTTGGTCAGTAAGGACTCCACTTTTTGAGAGGTTAGCAACAGTACAACCTTTTAGGCTAGATATACCTGAGGAAGTACTGCAGGTAGGGGAAGAAATAAATAGAACAAAGACTCTTCTCCCATTATTCAAAGGAAAAGCCAAGTTGGTAGAAACAAAATTAGCATTTTTGGAAGAGGAGGCTAATAAATTCATTCCTAAGATAAAGGATGACAACGGTACTTTGAAGACCGGAGATCAATGGAGATCAGATTTTGATCTCAAATTGCCTAAAGGGGAGAATTTTGTCAAAATAGGTGGTGGGGTAGATATGAATAAATTTAATGATTTTTTTGGATGATGCAATAAAGGCAGAAGTAGAATTTTCTAAATTCTTGGCAGATGTCAGGATAATGATGGATGCTAGATGGGAGAGGCAAAAGGCACAATTGCAGATAGTACAAAATTTCCCATGGCCTTCAGAAGATAAAGTAACTGCGTGGGATGAAACAACAAAGCCTAAAATACTTAAGTCCACTGCAGTAGACCTTGATCTTCTAGATGATTAAAAGCCATCCTGATGTTGACACATATTTTGAGTGCAAGGGTCATCAATTTTCTTGAAGATTGGTGAGGGTTAGCTGAAGTTGGCGGTCACCAACTTTCTTTATGGCTACTGCAGGTGTTATTAATGCTTTCAAGCAGAGGTGTCAACAACAACAGCGGGGGATACTGCAAGTCAAGGATTCTTTGCCTTTCCACCTCCTAATTGTACTACATTTTGTTTTTTATGCTTTAGGGTTAGGGTTTTGACCATCTGAAGCTTGTTGCATTCCCATCTTTTTAGGGGAATTCCAAGATGGTCAGACCATATATATATAGTTTTAAGAGGTCTTTTAAGAGGTGTGGAGAAATATAGAACAAAAAAAAAACTTGTTGCTCTGAGACAGACCTTTGAAATTTTTGTCTGGTTTCTTTGAGTAAAGAAGTTTGAATATATTACTGTAAATTTGATTTCAATATGAATACAATGCAATTTCTGTCTTATATTGTTCTTGTCTTTCTATCTCGTATGCTTACTCTTGTATGTTTTATGTGTTAGGCATTTAAAATATATCTGGTGTGACACAGATTTATGAGTTTTTTTCAAGGAAAGAATTAAAATTCCTCATAATTTGTTCCTAGGAGTAATTATATTTGTGGAAATTTGATGATAATGATATTAGGTTAAAAGAATGGTTTGTAAGGCAATTTGTTTGAAATTGTATGATATGCAAGGCATGTTAATGTATTATTCTTGAGCTTCTTTTGCAGGTATATGTTTAGATTTCTTTTGCCCAATAGATAAGGCACTGGTCCAGATTGTCTATTTCAACTTTACATTCTATGTTTCGACCCAGAAGTTAAAACAATTTGAAAATCTTCTATGACTTGTTATTTTGATGTTTAAAAGTTTCTTGAATATGATTGATTAAGGTTGTTTTTAGGATTCAATCTTTTATTCTACTGATTCTAAAAAGAGAGAATCACAAAGGTTATCCCTCCTTAAAAGGAAGAAGGATGAAAATCCTTATACCATTGATTTATGTTGTAGTTTCAAATCATAGTTTCTCAAAATAGTTCAGTAGGGCTATTTCCAGACAGCAAAATCAGTGTCCACCTTTCAAAACTGTATTTACAGTCATTTATCAAGGTAATACCTACCTGAGTGTGTGTGGAACTCAAAAACAAAGAAGGATCTTATCCAATCCTTAGCAATTAGGTCTTTTTCTAAGTCTCTCCTAAAGTTGAAGTTATAATTTTAAAAGGGATCATACAAGAATCTATCCTAAGACAAGAAAAAACCATAACAAATTGGCGACTCTGCTAGGGAATAGAGATTATAATTATAAGCAAATAGTGCAAGTTTCAAGTTGAGCTGGACTCCTGACCTACCTATTTTAATCAATTGATATCTCTGGTGTTATAAATCAGTATACATAATGCGGGTATGAGTTGAGCTTAGACTCCTGACCGGCTTATCATTTATCCAATGGACTTCATTAGAAGAGTATAAGAGTCAGTCTTTCTAAGGTTTCAAATTATCTCACATATTGTGGGTGGTGACTCTAAGCATCTCTATAACCAGTACTTTATAAAATATAAATTATGAGTTTCAAAAATACAAGATCTTATAGTAGGGAACACCCTGAGGAAAGTTTGCAGGGTGGGCTTCCTACTACATCTAGAAGAAACCAGGGTAAGAAAGACAAAGATACCAATGATATGTCTATGACTTGGAGATAGAGAGGGAACCCTAGATGACACAATATTCCTCCTCCTAGTCAAGAAGGAAATGCCTCGGAATATGAGGAGGCAATTGGTTTAGCACCTAACCAGTATGAGGATTATTAATCCCCTACAGAGAAAGAGGGTGAAAGAATACTCCAGAATAGGAGGGTGAATCCTAATGGGCAGCATGGGAGAGAAGGAAGGTCTAGAAGTAAAAGTAGAAGTGGTCAGGACTTTCTTCCTCCTTTTACCCTTGGTTCTTCATTTCCCCAGGGCCCTCATGAGTCTCAGGAGCAGCAGGAAGACCCTCAAGCACAATGAATTGAATAAAAAACAACTCTACCTGATTCTGAGGAAGTATTTGAGGAAGTGTATGAATTGGAAAGGAGGATTCAGGAGCAGGCTACCATTAGGCACAAAAGAGAAAAGGAAAAGGAAGAGAGAGTCAGGCAAGCTATGCTAAAAGCTGACCAGTTAAGAAGACAGCTGCTTGACTTAGAAGCTATAAATTATGTGCCTATTCCTGAAGATACAAGTAAGCAGCCTATTGTTCAGAGAAATTTTGAAGCAAAAATTCCCAAAGATAAAGGGAAACAAAAAGAGAAAGGCATTTTAATCAATGAGCCTGTAAACCCTAAGGAAGATATGAACCAAGCTTTGAGATTAGAAGCAGACTTAGAGAAGGCTAAAAGAGAACGAGAGTTGTTAGCCAAACAACTTGAAAAGGCAGAGTTAGAAGCTGCATCATTAGAAATGAAAAAGAAAATAGATTTTCTCAAAAGGTCTACAGGGCCTGCCAACTTTGGCAATTCAAATATAACACAAGGAGCAGATACTGGAAATTTAACCAATCAGACAACTGGTGTTCCCCCACCAGGAGGTTTCAATGGTTCTGCTGCCACCAATACTAATGCATCCACATCTCAGGGTGTTGGTTTTCTTAACTCAGGGATTATACATGAGAGATGTAAACAATTGGTTTTCACTGGTATCCCTGGCTATCCTAATCCCATTCCTAAAGAAATTAGAAAGAAACTCCCTAAATTTACTGGCAGTAATGCAATCACTTGTGAAGAGCATCTCAAGCATTTTTTGGACATCATAGACGACTATAATATAGAACCAGCTGATGTGATAATGAAATTATTTATGCAATCTCTCACAGAAGATGCAAGGGATTGGTTTAGAGCATTACCTCATGGAAGTATTGGTTCTTGGGATCAATTTAGTCATTGTTTCAAAGAGCAGTATGGTGACAAAACAAATGAGGGTTTCATGCTAAATGAATTCAACAATAT
Source organism: Chamaecyparis obtusa (assembly GCA_027943335.1). Taxonomy (NCBI): domain Eukaryota; kingdom Viridiplantae; phylum Streptophyta; class Pinopsida; order Cupressales; family Cupressaceae; genus Chamaecyparis; species Chamaecyparis obtusa. The sequence goes on along the minus strand of BSBK01003916.1, from coordinate 728,391 downwards.
AAAAAAAAATCAGAATGAGGGTGTTGTTGAATTCAATGTTAGATTTCAAAAGGCTATGCACAAGCTCCTGCAAATTATCAGGTTAGATGATAAAATTTGTTTGGTTACATATTTAAATGCTTTTGATTAAAAAATGGGGTACTTACTAAGAGACAAGAACCCTAGAAACCTTGTTGAAGCTTACAAATTAGCCATTAATATTGAGAGTAATAGGAGAATATCAGGGAAGTTAGGAAGAAGAGAAGAATACAAACCAATATTCTCAGAAAAGAAGGAACAAACAAGGACTGACAATACTAAACCAAGGGAGGATGACCATTTGAAACAAATCTTAAGGGCCCTCAAGGATCTGAAGCTAGGAGAAAGTAGAAATAATAGAAATCCTCCAAATGACAGACCCACCTTCAACAACTTCAATAAAATCCCTAAAATGAAAAACTATCCATACAACACTCAATGGAAAGATGGCAAGCCAATATTGCCAGAAAGAAAAGATAAGTTGAGTGATAGAACTCCTGACCCACTACACAAAAATTCAGTAAACATGACTGATGAGGTTCCTTGGTGTGTTTCTTGCCAATCACCTCATGATCCTCATTATTGTGTTATTGCTCAAAATATTTCTGCAGAAGAAGAACAAGAAGTTAGTAAGGAAGATTTTTATGATGGAGAAGCATGTGGCATGACATCTTCTTATATTTGTGATGATATAGATTCTGCAGAAGAAGATGAGAGCCAAGATGTACAAGGATCTCAAGTTAGGAATGAGTTCTATCATCAACAAGTTTTTTCTGATGAAGAAGATTGTTGTTATGATAATATCCAATGTAACACTACAGAGAGTGGTGAGTCTATTATTTTGAGAAGACCATCTGATAAAGAGATAGCTCAGATAATAGCTGATATGGTAACTCAAGCCAAGAGCAATTACAACCTTAGGAACAGGGTAGTGGGAAATCCAACTGGTAAACCTAGTGGTCTTTTTATTAAAAGCACTGAAAAGGATGATAAGAAAATGCAGGACAAGTCCAGTGCTGCTGAGATTGTAAATAAATACAAGGTAAAGAAAAATGTCACCTTTTCTAAGCCCACTGTTGCATATAAGGTGAAGGCCAAGCCTAATGAAGAGGCAGTCCCTGCAATACAAAAAGAAGTAAAGATACAACACAAAGATGGCACCAATCTGGTTATGCCTGAATAAAATAGAGAGACCATTACCGTCAAGCAAGATGTTATAGATTCAAGGTACACTCCAATTGACATGAGTAAGTTATTGTCACAAATCATAGTTAAGGTTCCTCTATTGGAAATGATGAGAATAGAAGAACATAAAGAAAAGGCTTTGAATTGGGTAAGTGGTGCCACTTTTGTGGATACCCAAAATATTGAAAGAAAGGAACATGCTAAAAATTTTGATGATATAAGCACCGGACTTAATGGAGAAATTGTTTCAGAGATACCATAAATTTATTTGGACACAAATGTTGTGAATATTGCGCCTGGAACAATTAACCCTTTCTTTTTGACCTTAATTGTAAATGACAAACATCTCAGAAATTGTATGATAGACTCTGGAGCTTCTAATACTGTCATGCCAGTGGAAATCATGAAATCATTAGGCCTGGAAGTAGATACACCCCATGGAAGGTGCCAAGCTATGGATTCTAGAGAAGTACCGATTATTGGTACTATTAAAGCATTGCCTTACAGATTGCAGGCCTATCCTAGTAAGTTGCTTACTATGAGTGTTTTGGTGGTGGACATTCCACCAAAGTATGGCATGTTATTGTCAAGAAAATGGAGTGCTCAGATGGGAGGCAGCCTACAGTGTGATTTGTCATATGCCACCTTTAATATGGACGGTGACAGTGTTAAAATCTTTAGAGACCCTAGGACCCCTCACATGATTGAGATCAATGATGACCAACTCAATTGTTGTGTAAGTGTTGATATGGAAAACTTCAAAATTGAGGAAATTCCTCAAACAATTAAGGAGGGTGACCCATTGATTGTAGAGCTGAAAGGACAACAAGGTGGGCTATGGAAGATGTATTTCGATGGAGCATGTTCAAAAGAAGGATCTAGCGTTGGAATTCTATTCATTTCACCATCAGGTACCACATTCAAATACTCTTTCTTATTAACCTTTCAATGTACCAATAACACTACAGAATATGAGGCATTATCTTTAGGGATTGATATTGCTTTAAGACATGGAATCAAATGCTTGAGTGTTTTTGGTGATTCAAAACTTGTAGTAGCCCAAGTTAGATCCAAATATGCAGTAAAAAATGATAAATTGAGAATGTATAAGCATGCTATTTGGGATCAAATAGAATTGTTTGATGCCTTTAATATTACTTGGGTTAAGAGGGCTAGGAACATAATGGCTGATTTTTTAGCAAATGTTGCTTTAAGGCAAAATGATTTAACTTTGAGTGGTATCTCAATAGTTGAAATAAAAAGTAGGCCTGTCATTCCAGATAATATTTATAATTGGCAAGTTTTTAAAGATGATCATGACATTCTGAAGTTTATTCAATGCCTTGGTTCATATGAGGGTCAACTTATTGATTGCAATAATTTGTTAGAACAAGAAAATGGGAAAGATATGATTTTAGGAAATCAAGTTATCCAACTAAATACAAACCATATACCAAAAGGTCTAACAGAATTAAAAGCATTATATACTGGTCAAGATGAACACATGATGAAGACTAGTACCACTAAAATTGAAGACTTGGAGGAAATAAACTTAGGATCACATAATGCTTCGCAAAAGGTCTATATTGGGAAAGGATTGCAACCTCATATTAGGTCCAATTTGATAAAATTGTTGAGAAGATACAAACATGTTTTTGCATGGTCTTATGATGACCTTAAGGCTTATAGACAAGACTTATTTCAGCATGAGATTCCTTTGAATGGAGATGTTAGATCGTTTAGGCAAAAGTAGAGACCAATCAATCCTCTGTTAGCCCCCAAAATGCAACAAGAACTTACTAAGTTGAGTGATTCAGGAATAATTCAACCTATAAGGCACTCAACTTGGGTTTCAAATTTAGTCCCAGTTAGAAAAAAGAATGGAGACATAAGACTATGTGTAGATTTCAGAAATTTGAATGTGGCATCCTTGAAAGATAATTACTCACTACCTAATATGGAGGCAATGCTGCATAAAGTCACTGGTTGTGAATTATTGTCAATGATGGATGGATTCTTAGGATATAACCAAGTCTTGGTCAAGGAGTCAGAACAATTTAAAACTACTTTTACAACTCCTTGGGGAACTTATGTATATGTTAGAATGCCATTTGGATTAAGAAATGTTGGGGCAACATTCCAGAGGGCTATGGATGTTGCATTTAAGGACTTCATTGATTTATTTATGGTTGTATATCAAGATGATATGAAACCTTTTTCCGAGCTTGCAGAAGACCATTGTTATCATCTTGAAAAGGTTTTTAATAAAGCCTTAGAATATGGAGTATCCTTGAATCCAAAAAAGTGCAACTTTGCTGTGAAGGAGGGAAGATTGTTGGGTCATATTGTGTCTAAAGATGGGATTAGGATTGACCCAGAAAGGGTACAGGCAATACAAAAGGTCTTAGCTCCTAAAAATATAAAAGGTGTACAATCTTTCTTAGGAAAGATCAATTTTGTTAGGAGATTTATTGCTAAGTTTGTCAAAATTGTTAAGCCCATAGTTAAATTGCTTAAAAGGGATGCAAAATTTCAGTGGACTGAGGAAGCCCAACTGGCATTTAATAGGATCAAAGAGGTGGTTCAGCAAGCACCAGTCCTAAAATCACCTGATTATAGAAAACCCTTTTCTCTTTTCTCTTTTGCTTCATTTCACACAATTGTTGCTGTGTTGTTGCAAAAGGATGATGACAATTATGAGCACCCCATTGCCTTCTTCAGCAAGTCATTGCAAGCTGCTGAGCTTAATTATGAAATGATGGAGAAACAAGCATATGCTTTGGTAAAAGCAGTAAAATCTTTCAGGCCATATTTGGTGATAGGCCAACACTGGGGCAAATAATAAGAAGAATTAATGATTTTATGATGAAGTTCGGCTGGTCTATACGTGTCAATCCGAGAGCGTAAGCTTGCGAAAGGTGTCCGAGTAGTATGCCATCAAGGGATGATAGTTGTGAGATGAGGGTTTATGAATGCAGCTAAAACACTCAAAACTAAATCTATAGGAAATCAAAATGGGTGCAACGACAGGAACTGTCACTTCCTGATGCTACAAAGATCAGAAACAAAACTATCTTCTTGAAAAATAAAAATAATAATGACAATAACCTATAGATAAAATAGTAATGAAATTATTTCTATATTATATTCTAATTACTGGGTTGCTGATCTAAAAATCACAAACTGATATAAACATGAAGATCTACTGTAATGACAATCTAAGCAAGGAATATAAATTTATACAAATAGAATAAACACACTAATGAAATACATCACCGTGTTTCACCATGGAGCGGGCCCTTACTCCTGGCTTGCACGGTGGATAGAGAATAATTGAGTTCTACACTGCTGCAACCATGCACAAACTAATGTTTTTATTTATTTCAAAATAGTGCAATCCAGAGCTGCGTACAATAGTTTCTTCTTGCTGAAAAAACTCTATATTCCAATCTTCATTAGGCTGCTTTATATATACGCAGGCTAACAAGTTTATAACTGCAGGCTTAAGAAAGAACAAACATTACATAACCAATCTCTAACAGAAATCTGCATCGTGAAAAATTAGCAATTTGTTGTTATCATGCAATGTAGAATAATGTTGTCTTCATCCATATTTGTGGAACCACAGGTTTGAAGTGGTTATAAATATAAGAAGAATCGGATCAGTGTACTTCCTGTCCACATCCCACATGATGGTTGATATTAATCCAAATCTTATTTCCATCCATTGCTTCTGAGCTATGGTTTTGAAAATAGTTTAGTTGTAATAGTGTACAAATATGGAGCAAATATGGTTGTACGCGATTCATGCAAGTACGGGTAGAATGTATATGGCATAGAACATAAATATATTATGTGCCAAGAATAGGCAATCGGAACAATATTGTCCTCTTTCGTTGTTGATTCATGGTATAGCACATTCTGGTCCATGTGATATAGTAGGATATTGGGTCACGTGAATACCAGCAAATGAAAACTGAAGGTCATTATGCAGTTAGAGAATGCAGCTTGCACAAGTTTGAATTGTCCATAATGAGTATGAGGAAGAGAAACCAACTTGGGTAAAATATCTGTAAAATGAGCCAAAGGAGGGTAACCAATAGTGTACAATCAGCAACCATGCCATAATATCCATCTCCCAATAAAGAGATTTAGGCTGTGATTATGCAATGCATATCAAAGGGATAGATTGATGATGCCCATGCCAACTTCTCCTCCATGTGGTACATATCAAGAAGGTTCCATATTACATTGTATCCTCCAATGATTGGAGGGAAAGTGAATGGTAGAGAGTGTTATTAGTTCTTATTCAACATGCGACAGGAAGAAAGTATGAAATAGGTGACAGGAACATCTACACCCATTAGTGAACATGCTGCAATTATAAATATTAGTAAAAGAAATCAATTAATGTAGTTTCCATAGTTTAATCCCAAAACAATATTAAATACTACTTAATTATATTAAACTATATGCAACGTTATAATGGTAAAATGGAATGAAATGGATTATAAATGGAGTGGGAAAGTGCGTAAGATGGATTAAAATAGGGCATTAAATAGGTTATAATTGGCTCTCATCATTTGGTATGTGCTAAAATTATTGCTTATGTTCCTCATGCGGTAGTAAAAGATGTGTTGACCCAAACTGAAGTCACTGGTAAAAGATGTAAGTGGATCACAAGAATACAGGAGTTCAATTTAGAGATCCAGATTACCAAACTAGTGAGGGGGTTGGGGTTAGCTAAGTTAATGACAGAAGAAAACATGGACTTGCTCCAAGTTAACAATGAATTGTCTTTGGACCAAACAGTCACAAGCATTGAAAGGCAACCATTTTATTCAGACATTGTCTACTTTCTAAAAAATGCCAAGTGCCTTGATCATCTCTCTGATAATCAGAGGAGAACCTTGAAATTACAAGCACAAAAGTATGCATTAGTACAGGGTGACTTATACTGGAAGAGTAGAGATGGAGTCTTGTTGTTTTGTTTGGATGAGCATCAAGCAAAGAAAGTACTAAGAGAAATGCATAATGGGGTTTGTGGTGGGCATTTTTCTGCTAAGACTACAACTCACAAAGTCTTAAGGGCTGGCTATTTTTGGCCTACCTTGTTCAAAGATGCTCACTTATATGTAAGGAAATGTGAAAGTTGTCAAAAATTCTCTAGCAAGTTGAAATTTTCCGGGGCCTTGTCATTGAACCCAGTAAATACAGATAGGCCTTTTACAATGTGGGGAATCAATTTTATTGGTGAATTCCCTAAGAAATCTAGTGGAGGACACAGTCACATACTTGTTGCTATAGATTATTTCACAAAGTGGATAGAGGTTGTTCCTACTAAGGGAGCAACAAGTAAGGTGGTCATTGAATTCTTATTGGAAAATATCTTGACCAGATTTGGTGTCCCTGCTACTTTGGTGATGGATAATGCCATGTGTTTTAGGTCAGAAGAGGTCACAGATTTCTGTAATAAGTATGGGATCATGATGTCTTATTCATCCCCATATCATCCCCAGGCAAATGGCCAAGCAGAATCCAGTAACAAGAGCATTCTGAAGATTCTGAAGAAAACATTGAAAAAGAATAAGAGAGCCTGGCACTCAAAGTTGAAACTGGCCCTGTGGGCAGATAGGATAACAGTAAAGAGAGCTACAGGAAGATCTCCTTTTGAATTAGTCTATGGTTTGCAATCTAGGCTCCCCGTTAATAATTTTCTCCTTGTATACAATTTTTTCCAAGAAGAAGAATTAGAAATATCTGACCCCATGAGAGACAGGATTATGCAATTGACTGAGCTAGATGAGATGAGAAGAGAAAACAATAAAAATAACATTAAATTGCAGCAAAAAATGAAGTACCTGTTTGATAAAAGAACCACTGTAAGGAAGTTTCAAGTAGATGATTTGGTTCTTCAATGGAATGCTAGGGTAGAAGATAAAGGAAAGCACAAGAAGTTTGAGTTTCTATGGCTTGGTCCTCTTGTTGTCTATCAGAATTTTGGTAAAGACTCATATCTTCTAACTAATATGGATGGAGAAGTTTTTGAATTGCCAGTGCATGGGCAATTTTTGAAGCCTTTTTTTTAGTTAAGGCTTTTGTTTCTATGTAAATTTCTTGTAATCTCTGTATATATGTCTGCTTCCCTTTTTTCCTATTGTTTTTGTAAATAGGTCGCTTGCTTTTGGTCTGCGTCCTAGAGATCTGTGGTTCTTAGTTGAACTTGCATTCAAATATCCTTAGTTAGAGCCACTGTTGGTGCCTTTTCCCAACTCTGATCTTTTCCCCAAAATTTTGAAGAAAGTTGTCATCTTTTGATCATAATAAACCCTCTGCACAAAATTTTTCCAATGATATTAGGGTTTATTATTTCTTTGTATCAAAAGAGAAAAAAGTTAGGGTTTAATGTCCTAGAACTAACCGTTGTATTTTAAAAACCCTAGGTTTTTAAAGTGACTTTCTATTTCTTCGTTACCTTTTCAAAGTCACTTAAACTTTCTAAAAAGCATGTGCACTTTGATGTTTACCTTGGTCGCTAGGTCGCGTGATAATCTTAGCATACTTCTCTTTATCTCCTGACCACGAGAAATCCTCCAGTCTCCAAGTCACCAAATAAAAGAAGCATATTCTTTATCTTCCTGAGACTTAGCGGTGAATGTTAGTCGTGCAATCTCCAGATGCTTTATGTGGATCTAGTGACTTAATTTATTAAGTTGATAGACTATAGTCGCCAGATCTTTGAATCTGAAGTTGCTTAAGTCGGGTGATCTCAAGATAAATAACTAAGAAGATAGAACATCTAGCGACTACGAGTTCAACTATAGTCACTGATTCTTCAGAAGAAAAATCAAAACAACATTTCCTTTAGTCACCAGATCTTGGAAGAAAAGTCAACAAGCTACAAAGATTAAAAGGATCTAGCGACTACCGTCCGATCTTCTTAATAAACTTCCCATCTAACGATTATCCTTTAGTCGCTAGAAAAACTATGATGTCACTATTTCTTTCTGAGACCTAGCGACTGTCGTTAGATGAAGATCATGTGGCTCATATTTAATCTCAGAAAAGGGAATGAGTTATTCAGCGATCAGGAGACTTCCTTTAGTCGCTAGTTCACCAGATGTCTACTTCGGTCAGGTGATCGCTGAATGAAACTTAAAAAGAAATAATCTTCTCGCGACTTGGAGAAAACTATAGTCACGTAATCTCAGACAGCTAAAATATTGAAAGATGAATTAAGCTTAGTCGCCAGATCTCAGATAGAAGAAATTTTATTTGGCGACTTAGAAAACTATAGTCACGTGATCGCTAAGAGAAGTAAATTAATAGAAGGTAAGGCTCAGTAGCGTGATCTCTAGAAAAGAATTAAGAAATATAAAAAATCTGGCGACTTCGAGATACTATAGTCGCCATATCTCAAATAGAAAATTATGTGATGATGGCTTAGTCGCTTAATCTCAGAATGAGGAAATACATTCCTGTGACTAGAAAGAGTACTATAGTCGTTGAATGTCAGAATATTTAGAAAGGCAACAAATTGATTACGAGTCTTTGAATTTCCTTCAGTCGCTAGGTCGCTAGAAGATGAAATTTAAAAACATGTCACCTCTCGATGACGGCTGACACATTAAGTTGTGGAGCACGTAGTCTTAATTACAGAAGTGACATTGTTGCAGGAAACTAAGCTGTAATCAATTCTTTGCCGTTAAAACTCAAATGTTGGTGATTCTCTCATTTCTACCAAGCATTTGAGCAATCAGAGAGCAGAGCATTTCCAGAGCAGAGAGCATTTGAGCAACCATAGCTTTTGGCAATCACAGAGCTTGCGAAAGACCAGACTTTACATAGCGGGGAGGAATTTTCAGCAGCAATCATCATGAGTCAGGCTACAGTCAGCACCCCGCCAACTAGTAGGGCAACCGCACAGCAAAAGGTTAGTTTTTCTGATGAATTCATTGAATTACTGCCTAGTTCTACCCAGAATAAGAAGATTAGTGATCATATCTTCTATGATGTTTATTTACAATGTGGGGATGCTAAGACTCACGACATACCGGCCATGAATTTGTTTTACTACTTCCAGAAGAATCAAGATAGGCCCATCCCTGTGTCAAACCCGTGGACTTCAGGGTTTGCAAAGATGATTGTCCCTGATGTATTTTTGACATTGATCTTCTTGTCTCCTTGGCTGAACGATATGACCCCCTCTCTAAGACAATTAGAAAGACAGATGGTTCTTCTTTGATAGCCCTAGATAGAGGTGCGTTCATGAGGACTTTTGGGATAGATGTCCCTATGGCCATAGAGATTAACCTGCAATCTCTGGAAAACAGATATACGAGGGAGTTTGGGGGTGTTGCAACTGCTATTCAGTCCCATGTCCCTAAGGGAAATAGAAATTATATTGCACCCATGGCAGGAGGCCTCCCCTATGCATTAAAGGATCTAAAATTCTACATGAAATATATTGCATATGGGTTATGTAGAGTTTTGGGTGTTCATGCTCCTAAGGAGAGGATTTCCCCTGAAATTTTGATTTTAGTAATGGATTTCCAATCATGCCACACTAGTCATGGTTATGATTACATTGGGTACTGTATTCAGAAGATGCATGAGGGTTTAGAAATGATAAGAAAGAAAGAATACCCTCCCAAATTTTTGCACTACTCCATCCTGATGCATCTTATCTTCTACCATAATGTAAATATGTTTAATCTATAGTACCTAAGACCTAAATTTCAATGGAATGGCTAGCCTAACCCTGTACAATCCTGGTTAGATGTCTGGAGTCCAACAGCCCCTAAGCGTGATTTTTGTATTTTTGAGAATATAATAGTAGATGCTATTCTTTCCCACTTGGGTGTGAATGCTTCAAGAATTACTATCAAAACCTTGCAACTTCTTAGACCCATGGAATATGTAGATAAGTGGAAAGATAATCATGATCACAATTGGGGTGACTTCTATTTGAGAGAAGGGTATACATTGATAATGGTCTATGGATGCCCACAACCACCCCACATTTTGCCTAATAATGTTCCCCCTAGGATTGCAGCCCTTGAGTTCATCTAGCAACTCATGCTTGTAGATAAAGAGCATCTAGTCCCATATAGGAAGGGTACATTCACCCCTAGGCATTTCAAATTAGCCAATTTAACAATTGGAAAAGGGGCTTTTGAAAAGGTTAACACATATTTGTTATAGTTTAAGATGCCTGCTGCACATCCTAGATTTGTTGATCCCGAGGGATTTTTGACTGCTGCTAGGAGATATTACACTCCTACCATCCCTCTTAATAAAACTCATGATGAGTCCTATGAAGATGACGTAGTTAGAAATATTCTTGATGAGGACGAGGCTAAGACAAGGTCTTGGCAGTTGGATCAATTACTCCAGCTAGAGAAATCCATGAGAAGAAAAGATGTCAATTTTGGGGGATTTTACCCTAAGTTGCCATATCTCCAGAGATTAGAGATGATGATGAAGAATTACAACATTCTGATGGAACAAGGGGAACAACTGATTGAGGATAAGTTAGAAAAATTAAAAAAAAAGAAGAAGCACTCCTCATCAGAATATGAAGAAGATAGTGAAGGGGGGTATTCTATTCATAGTTACCCTACCCAAGAACTTCCCCCTGATGCCCCTGAAGAAAGAGGGGATGAAAATGAGATAGTTGATCTGAGAGAGATTCCTAGCTCTCATAATGAGGTAGAACCACCTACCAAAAGGCAAAAATTAATGGTAGGAGAGTCATCACAAGTAAAGCCTACTGAAAAAAGAGATATGGTTGCTGCTGTCATCCCTAGCCAAACAAATTATGACCATGAAATTAGAAAAAGGGTCAGGGAGGAAAAGAAGAAATAGAAAGAGATAGTTGAGGAAGTAGAATTTCCTCTTGCTATGTGCATAGATGAGAGAATCCAGCAGCAGGAGGACTTTCTAAAAGATTATGAATTCATTAAGAGTAGTGAATTCAAAGACTTCCTCCTTTGGCACAAGCAGCGGCAAGTAGCCTCCACAGTGCACATTGGAGAAGATGGCCATATTCCGATTGAGGCCTTGGAAGCAATAAAGGATTATGATCCAGAGAATGAAGAGATAACCCCTAAAGAGGCAAGGAGGTTAGTAAAAGCTAGTAATATGTTGTTACTACCTAGATGGGATTTGGCCTCTGCATTTATCATTGATCAAATAAGGAGACAGGAGGATATTACCTTGACTTCAAAAAAGCAAGTGGGAGATTTGATAAAAGGGTTTGGATATAGCCCAAAGAGTAAGGCATTAGCCATGTGGAGCCTCTACCCCAAGGACAAAAAGCCATCAATTTTGAATATAAAAGAGCAGAGGGATGGGGATAAGATGATTTGGTCTATCCAAAATACAGGGGACTTAGAAATTTTCCAAATTTTGACCAATTTTGCCAAATTAAATGAAGACAAGACCAAGCAACTATTAGAAAGACATCAGAAGTTATATGATGATTACATTGCTTTGGTCAAAGATAGGGAGTTGCACATAATAAAGGAGAAAGAATTTGAAAAATTAGTTGATGAACTAAAATTTAAAATAATAAATATGGAAGCTACACCTCCACCTCCTTCGAAAGAGGTTGCAATTGAGAAAGAAGTACAGGTAGTACGTGAAGAAGGTATTGCTTCTTCAGAGGAAATTGAAGAAAGTAAAAACAAAGCAATTGTACAAACATTGCTAGAAATTCTACAGTATAGGATTTTAAAGTTAAAAGAGAGGGTTGAGACAATTTATGTTGCCTATCTCAAGTTGCCTGAGTTGCAACTAGAAATAAATAATTGCATCTCAATTTTGAATTCTTTTTATGTAATTTGGTCAGTAAGGACTCCACTTTTTGAGAGGTTAGCAGCGGTACAACCTTTTAGGCCAGATATACCTAAGGAAGTACTGCAAATAGGGGAATAAATAAATAGAACAAAGACTCTTCTCCCATTATTCAAAGGAAAAGCCAAGTTGGTAGAAACAAAATTAGCATTTTTGGAAGAGGAGGCTAATAAATTCATTCCTAAGATAAAGGATGACAACGGTACTTTGAAGACCGGAGATCAATGGAGATCAGATTTTGATCTCAAATTGCCTAAAGGGGAGAATTTTGTTAAAATAGGTGGTGGGGTAGATATGAATAAATTTAATGATTTTTTTGGATGATGCAGTAAAGGCAGAAGTAGAATTTTCTAAATTCTTGGTAGATGTCAGGATAATGATGGATGCTAGATGGGAGAGGCAAAAGGCACAATTGCAGATAGTACAAAATTTCCCATGGCCTTCAGAAGATAAAGTAACTGCGTGGGATGAAGCAACAAATCCTAAAATACTTAAGTCCACTGCAGTAGACCTTGATCTTCTAGATGATTAAAAGGCATTGTGATGTTGACACATATTTTGAGCGTGGGGGTCATCGATTTTCTTGAAGATTGGTGAGGGTTAGCTAAAGTTGGCGGTCACCAACTTTCTTTATGGCTACTGCAGGTGTTATTAATGCTTTCAAGCAGAGGTGTCAACAACAATAGTGGGGGATACTGCAAGTCAAGGATTCTTTGCCTTTCCACCTCCTAATTGTACTACATTTTGTTTTTTATGCTTTAGGGTTAGGGTTTTGACCATCTGAAGCTTGTTGCATTCCCATCTTTTTAGGGGAATTCCAAGATGGTCAGACCATATATATGTAGTTTTAAGAGGTCTTTTAAGAGGTATGGAGAAATATAGAACAAAAAAAAAACTTGTTGCTCTGAGACAGACCTTTGAAATTTTTGTCTAGTTTCTTTGAGTAAAGAAGTTTGAATATATTACTGTAAATTTGATTTCAATATGAATACAATGCAATTTCTGCCTTATATTGTTCTTGTCTTTCTATCTCGTATGCTTACTCTTGTATTTTTTATGTGTTAGGCATTTAAAATATATCTGGTGTGACACAGATTTATGAGTTTTTTTCAAGGAAAGAATTAAAATTCCTCATAATTTGTTCCTAGGAGTAATTATATTTGTGGAAATTTGATGATAATGATATTAGGTTAAAAGAATGGTTTGTAAGGCAATTTGTTTGAAATTGTATGATATGCAAGGCATGTTAATGTATTATTCTTGAGCTTATTTTGCAGGTATATGTTTAGATTTCTTTTGTCCAATAGGTAAGGCACTGGTCCAGATTGTCTGTTTCAACTTTACATTCTATGTTTCGACCCAGAAGTTAAAACAATTTGAAAATCTTCTATGACTTGTTATTTTGATGTTTAAAAGTTTCTTGAATATGATTGATTAAGGTTGTTTTTAGGATTCAATCTTTTATTCTACTGATTCTAAAAAGAGAGAATCACAAAGGTTATCCCTCCTTAAAAGGAAGAAGGATGAAAGTCCTTATACCATTCATTTATGCTGTAGTTTCAAATCATATTTTCTCAAAATAGTTCAGTAGGGCTATATCAAGACAACAAAATCAGTGTCCACCTTTCAAAACTGTATTTACAGTCATTTATCAACGTAATACCTACCTGAGTGTGTGTGGAACTCAAAAACAAAGAAGGATCTTATCCAATCCTTAGCAATTAGGTCTTTTTCTAAGTCTCTCCTAAAGTTGAATTTATAATTTTAAAAGGGATCATACAAGAATCTATCCTAAGACAAGAAAAAACCCTAACATACACAAAGGAATCTTATAATGTTTTCTAGTATCTACTTATTCATATAATTTGATATATTGAAATAGTTCATCACAATTATGTTACTTTTCATTGTGCTCCTTCATATTATTTCAACATGCATACAAATAAATTTCAAAATATCATTACATGCCTCTATATTACTATCATGTCTATTTTTTAGCTTCTTTCTTTTATTGTTTGAAATAATCTTGACTCCATCAACTACCCTTAGTGAATTTCAATGAACTTGTACATGCATTACCCACTTTCTCATGGCATTAATCTTGGTCTCATAGATATCATTAAAACTCATTTGTTCATTCACCAACACCATTAATATAAAAAACTTTAGTGCTCCACCCTTTCACTAATGTATACGATAGAATATCTGATGTGTTACCCCTCTTGGTCTTGAAAGTTAGAAATCCTAAAAATATCCATCATCTATGCTACAAAAGTTTTAAAAGATTCTTTAGATGTTACTTTTCTTTATAAATCTTGGCTTTGGATCTATTTTTCCTTCCTCTAATCACGAAGAACTATAATTAACCCATATGGAAGGGATTAAAAAACATTCTTATACAACTGTAAACATGGAAAGAATCAAAACCTTTATTTTTGTTTTCTATTTTAGGCTTTTCACACCTTGATACCCTAATTTGAGTTGCCTACAAATCTCATTGTATAGAAATCTCCAAATGATTTTTTCAAGCCATTAATTTTTTAGCACAAGGATGTACCCTATATTTGGGATCTACACTTGGAATTAAGTTTTCCATACCATATATCTGGGATTTGAATACTTTGCACCTATAAAGGAATAAATTAGATAAAGATAAAAATGTAGATTAAGGATGTACAATAAAGCTAGTTTGATTGCATATCACATATAATAAGGACACAAGTTTAAAGAATATAATGACATTGGTCAAGGCCTTGAATGGTAGTAGAAAGTGATGCTTTTAAATTAACATTTTCATGTTGCATATAAATCAATCAATCATGGATTTCTATTTAAGTTTAATTAAAGAGTTTTGGGTAAAAGATTATGTGAACATTTTTTGATAATTTTTTAAAATTTCTTCTGATGAATTATGGAATGTTATAGAAATATTGATTAAAAATTCTTTATATGATTTTTTTATCATAAGTTCTTCAATTAATTTAATTGAAATATGGATGTATTATATCTTTGATTCTATTTAAGTTTTAGAACATTGCATAATATAAAAAAATACACATACAATAAAAGAATTATATTTGAGTAAGATAAGAGGGGTCAATGACTTCATAAATGGTGTCATATCTTTTCTACATAGTTGGTGGAAAATAGAACAAACTCAACCAAATTTCTTTATACATGTATGTATGTATATTGTTTAATCAATGTTCCATCATAATTGTTGAATGTGAGGATGAGACAAGGAAAATAGAGGGAATAGAAACCTATAGGAGAAGGGGAAGATGGGCCAAATAATGAAGGTTATATAAATCAATAAATTAGATAGTCCATGATAGAGAATGCGATGGGAAAGAGTGTAAGGAGTGATAATTAGCAAGAAGGATGGACATTGCAACATGACCAACAAGTGAGAGCCAAGGAGGGAAAAAAAGAACTATTGATATGATGTAGGAGCGATTCATAAGCAATAATATGATCCATAACACTTGCACCACAACCTACTAAAATTAAGGAAGAAAGAGAAACTATTAAGAATGTGGAGGCTCTTAGATTACTTTAATGAAAGAAGATGTCTTCCATAGGCCATGCCAATAATCTTCCCATTTTAACATATATTACCTTTAAAACAAGTTCCTAAAGGTCAATTTCATGAAGAAATAAGTCATCCCTTGCAAGGTTCTAAATAAAATCCTAGGGGCTCTCATTATGAACATAAATGTCATCCTAAATAATGGTATCACTGGCTGTAGAATAAGAGGGAGGATAAGTAACAAACAACAATGAAGACATCTTGAATAAGAGAGGGCCCCTATGAATTCGGAGCAACAGATATCTAATGTAGATATCAAAAGTGACCAATAAAGCTTTAGGTTTGAGGTTATTTAAAATGAGGCACACCACCTCTCCAAAACCATGCACACCACTATATTTATGAGTCTCATTCAAAAAATGCAATATAACTAAATAGCCCTTAATAAGAGGGAGAGTTCATTTCTAAGGCTCTTGTGAGACTCAACAAGGAAGATGAGATTGTGGGAAGTAATCACATCCTCAAAAGTACTTGGAGAGGACCATATTGAACCACTATAGTTTTAAAAAGCAATGGAGATGTCATATCAACTCATTATGATTCAAGGCACTCATCATATTGATGGTCTAGAGTTTGAACACATAGAAAGAGGGAAATCGTGAATGATGGTCTAACCATTCAATATATGACAACCTACTCATTCTCTTTCATGAGAAAAACTTAAGTATGGACTTTCTACAATTATACACACTCACACACACATACATGTATATATACATGTGCATGTGTACACACACACATAGAGATATATATATATGTGTGTATTTAAGTTTTCATTAGTGTAAATATCAAACACCATTCCCATCGGTAAAGGTTCACCGGTGACTCACGTTACTTTAACGACATTGGTAGACAAGGAACAGAGTATATGCACTGGTAGACTAAATAGAGGAGATTCATTGGTAAACTGAGCAGAGTACATTGTACTGGTCTTATATTGCATACAGGGATGAACTAGGTATAAGAGTATACTGGTCGAATGCATAAAGATCTGCACCAGATTCTGCGGAGCAGTTTGCGTTAAAACTGGAATATGTGGAGCATCCATTGCTCAGAAGTGGAGTTAGCTTTTTTAACAGGAGTTAGCTTTATTTCTACAGATGTTCTAAGGTAAACTCTAGATCAAAACACAAATATTTTTTCTAGTTGCATGATTTATTGGTGAGTTTACATCCTGGCGGTTCTATGAGTTAAGGGTTTCATTAGGTTGAACTCTTGTATAAATACAGGTCATAGGACACAAGAAAAAGTTTTTGTTGAGAGTTGTTGAATAGAGAAGAGTAGAGATGAGATATATACATAGAGATCATAGTCACCAGAGGTGAAAGGCAAACAGGCAGAAAAGATTCAACAACCAGGCAAACTGAGGAAGAGATCAACATGTATGATCTAATCAGACAATTAGTGTCAATTCAGATCATTGCTTTTATAAGGTGTGAAAGCAAATTGAAATCCCTCTATTAGGGTGAACCCTAATCATTTCTTTGTAAAATTCTTTTAATCATGTAACATCTTTGTTGATGTTGAAAGTCCTCTAACTAGGCAACTCCTAATAGAGTTAAGATCTTAACCAATCTTCCATCAAAACCCTTAACCGGGTAGCACCTTCACCAGTGCTTTGTAATCTCCTAACAGGACATCTTTACTTCTGTAGTAGTGAAGTTGTGAGCTATGTCTCACTGTGATTTTTTCCTTCTAACCAAGGGTTTCCACATATACATCTTGTGTTGATCTGTGTGTTTCTATTTATGCTTATCAATGATTATTTATATTCTACTTATCTTGGAAGAATAATTGAACAAGTGTTGAATTGTAATAGAAATAAGTATTTACTAATTCACCCCCCTCTCAATAACCAGTTAGGAATAACAATTGGTATCAAAGCCAAGTTATCTATATACAAATCTTAACCACTTGAGAGAAAGATCATGGAGGGTTATAGGTATCAGAAACAGCTTGAGGAAGCCAACGACATCATTGCCTCTCTCGAGAATAGGCTGAGAATATCACTTGCAAAAAGAAAGAAGATGGCTCTACAATTGAATGAGAGCAATGAGACCATTGATGAACCCTTTGGGAAGAGTGGATCTGATGAAGCTGTAGGGGTAAACTAACTTATAATTCTGCAACTTCAAGAAGACATGCAAATTGTCACCCAAGAAAATGCCAACATGCAAAAGGGTTGGCATGGTAGGGATGAAGTATGCAACGGTTGGCATTAGAGTTGTATCAATTGAAGGAACAAATGAAAGAACTTGAAGAAATAAATGAAACCCTAAGAAGATACAACAAGAGCTCGATCAAGCTTGATGAGAAACTTAAAGCTCAAAGAAAGCACAAAGATCCCACTGGTCTTGGATTCACCGGTAAAGACACCAAAGAGACTGGTGAGTCTTCTGAAGCTAAGACAATCAAGAAGGACAAGAAGAAATCACTAGCACAGAAAGGTAAGAAGTCTCTTAACACCTCTTGCAATTATTGTGAGAAACCGGGTCATAGAACAAGTGACTGCAAGAATGCACCAGTAAAGCCAAATAATAGTTATTGCAAAAATTGTTGCAAGTATGGCCACAAGACCAATGAATGTCGATAAAGCCCCACAACTATGTCCACTAGTGGAAGTAGGGGAAGCTTCAAGGGCTACTGCTATGTATGCAATAAGTTTGGACACAAAGTTGGTGAATGTAGATCCAAGACTATGGCATTCAGATCCCCAAGATTAGTATTCACCAAGAGAAACAAGAACTGGAGCACAACTAACTATGCAAACTATGGGACGCACAGTCATAATGACTCCTGGTGCAAATCACCCAACAATAGAAGGGTGAATCTATGGAAGGCTACCAGGATAGTCTATCACTCCTTCAATAAAGTAGGACACCTAGTGAAAGAGTGCAAGAACTGGTCAATGAGAAAAAGAAAAGAATCAATCAAACCAGTAGAGAAGATCTCATCCTCAAATGAGAAGATCAATAAGGAAGAGAAGACTGAGAAAAAAGTCAGGCATATTTGGTTCAAAAAGGAATCAAAGAGCTCCACTGAGGAGAAGACAGAGGAAAGATCATCATCTGTAGATGGTGATATCTCTTCAGAAAACTAAGCCTACAAGGCTTAGAGGGAACCGGTAGACCATATACCATTCCTGGTAGAACTAGTGAGAACCTGACTCACTCAGTCTATAAGGATAACCGAACAGGTAAGCAGTAATCAACCGGGGTTTGCCAAACCGAAAAAGTCAGATCACTGGTTGGAAAAAATGGAAAGAAAAGTTAGGTAAGGCATTTAATGTTGTAGTCATTTAACAATAGTTACCATTTGGTAATTACCATTATGCCCTAACTCTATAAAAGAAAGGAGAATTACTCATTTAGTTTTAATTTTCTATCTTTGTGATTAACGAATTCTTGTGCTGATTAATATTCTTGTGCTTTGATCATTATGAGAGGCTCTATTGTTTGTAATACCGATCAAGTGACTTTCTGTGTTAACCAGTTATCAGGAAATGGAATCTTCATCCTCTACTGTGAAGCTGATCAAGGGAAATCAAGTGGACCAACCTGCATATGATATTGTGGTAGTTCAAAATAGGGAAAATTACATGGCTGGTGCGCTGTCATATGTACCAAACAAAGTCCTCTTGACCGAAGATGTCATGACATTCATACATGCTAAACATGAAGAAGTGGGTGAAACTTATATTCAAAGTGAGTACCTCGAGTTATGTAAAGAAGGGAGACTTCATGATAAGTATGCGAAGCTGGTATCATCCGGACTTATCAATGGAGTATGCTACCTGACCATCTTCCAGGAAGACTGCATTTGAATGGTTCTAAGTCATCTTCATGAACTTGGTTTCTGGCTTAATAAAGGTGTATGCAATCCGATCACTAAAGAAGATCTACATAGAGTGACCGGATACAGTGACCAAGGGGAAGCACTAACCCTAAGGACTGTCTCCAATGTCATCATCAATAAACTAACAAAGTCAAGATCTGATGGTTGGCTTATGACCGTGACCGACATTGAGGATGATGGAGTCCGCTTTGCATCTATTTTGATTGGCTACAAGGTTTACCAGTCAAGCAATCTAAACAACATACCAGGTGGAACAATTCAAGCCGCACACTAGATAATGCTCAATACGACGTCTGTGTGATGCTTCAAGGGAAAATCTTTGAAAACATGAAGAAGCTCAGAGTTGTCAAGAAGAAATCCATGAAGTATGGAACCCTGATGGTATGTCTATACTTCTACTATTTAAATTTCTTCCTGGGAATCGAAAAAGTGACTTGGGGAACCGATAGACCGGTCATGCATCAAATCAGTGAAATGGCCAACCAACTAGGAAACCAATTAGGAAGAGTAATGACTGAACACTTTGAGGCATTTCAACTACGAATGCATACAAGAGAGAGGGTTTCGTCAACCATTGTTGATGAATACAAATATTATGTATGCTTTTTGGTTACCACTGATAACTGCATAATTCAAGTCATGGAACCAAGAGCCATGTATGCTCCTGAGCTAGGCTATGAGATCACCACAAAGGCTACTAAGGCATATGCAGATGCCTTGACTGAGGTAGATATAGATCTCGGTGCTTACCGGTTCGGTACCCACGAAGAGATCTAGGAGAATCTGAAGAAAAGGGCGCCAATCAAGAACGTGTATGTTAAAAGGACACCCACACCAAAGAAGAAACTGGTCAAGGATCAACCCAAGACTCAAAGGAAAAGAGCACAACTGGTAGCAAGCACTCAAAAGGAAGATCCTGAGGAAACAGAGACTGAAGACACTGTTCCTCTAGTTAGAAAGAGGGCCTCTGGAAAACTGGTAAAGGAGGATCCACCTAGAAGTAGGAAGCTCGCAATTGATGAATTTGTGGTAGGATTGAAGGACTTGGCAGAATGGGTGGTGTCAAAAGAAGATATGATCTAGAAAATGAAGAAGATAGAAGGAAAATTGAAGAAGCACTTGTCTACTCCCTCCATAAGTTGAATTTGCATCCTGTGGAACTTCATACGACATTGCCTGGTGATCTTCTAGAAATACTTGAAGCTTAGTGGAAAGATTCAATGGACAAAGAAAAGGAGCTGAGGATACGAGCTCTTCTAGAGGTTTAGAACCACCTCACTCTGGAACAAGCCACTAAACAAGTTGAACTGCATCAACAAACTTTCTTAACAAAGAAGAGGATCAGTCTCGTGCTTGTTGGAGAAGCTGAGAAAGTACATGATGAAGGAGTAGCCTTATGGACCAAACTTCTTCAGACCTAGCAGCAAGCAGAGGAAGCACGACCAAAAACCATAGTTCCACTAGTCATAGATACCAAAAAAGGAAAAGGAGTGCTTGGAGCTGAAGCACCGGTCAAAGAGAAGAATCCTACAGAACCGAACATCATCGACATCACCGATGATAAAGGTAGTGAACCAGCATGCCCAACCATTCTCATCTCTCCAAGCAAAGGTAACACTCTCCCTATGTCTGTCAATGATATTGTTGATGAAGTGATGGACTTTGGAGAAGTTGATAATGCTGCCAAATGGTATAATGTACTAGAAGAAGAAGATAAATATGCAATAATTATAGCTATAGTGGAAACTTTTATGGATTTTCATAAAACACCAAGGGACTATAGGTCCAATTTTCCACTAGAACTCAATTCTAGGCTTCAGACAAAATGGAGAACTGGTCTAGGCACAAACATGAGAATTAATAGGGAAACACTATTAAAGGTCAAACCTAGTCTCAGTGAAGAAAGAATAAAGCTTCTACTAGAGGAAGCAGCAATGAACTTGGATACCAAGTATAGGGTTGCCAAGATTCTAAATGGATTTAAAAACAAAGTCTATAAATATACTTTAGACTTCTGGCAATATTACGACTTCAATGCACTTGAGAATTTATGTCCATGGGATCAAACTAAATAGATACAAGTGCCACTGGTTCAATTCACTACTCATGAAGAACCTGCAACTGGTAAGGAAAATGTTCAAACAAAAGAGTTCACATCTGGTGAGCAAGTAAATGTTGAACAAGTAGTCCCACCAGCAGAACAAGAGTTGGGAAATGATATCCCTATGGGAGAATTACATACAGGTAAAGAGAAGCACAGTGAAGTGTAATACCCCAAAATTGGCACCTTATAATTTCAATCAATTTTGGTTCATTTCTTCAATTTTACATCATTAAAGTCCTATTTTACTAGACAATTTTCTCTTTCCTATTTTACTAGATAATCCCTATGATAAATTAATTTAATTCTAAAGTCCTAAGTGCTTTAAATTAAATTAAACCCACCCCATTTAGCTAATACACATAAAATAAATTAATATTATTTGGTATTTGAATGGATTATCTTTATTTGGATTTAACAATTCAAATTATTCGAAGGGTCACCCATATGTGGCAATAATTCATTCTTTTAATTAAATAATCCTTCAATATTTGTCTCGATTGGAAATGAAGAGTCAGTTGTTTCATTTCAAGAAACTCTTCATCCTTCCTCTGGACTGGTCTATATTATGAACCTATTTTTCTCATTTGAAGGAGGCAATTGTGAGAGTATCAAAACTATAGTCGATTTTTGTTTCAATTATTTCATATTTCCAAGCTTTTATTGCACATTAGTTTAATTCTCATTTAGTGTAATTGCATTCTCATATTAGTGTAATTTTCTTCTTGTTATTAGCTTAATTCTCATATCTCTTTCAAGTTCCTAGATTAAATCTACATTTCATTCTTAGCTTAATTGCATCTTCATCTTAGAGTAATTGCAATTTGTTTATCTTTCAAGCTTTCAAAAATCCTTCATATTAGCTTGGTCTTTTGGTTGTTGGCTCTCGTTCTAAGAGAAATTCAAACACCCCGACTAATTAGAAGGCAACGGGTTGAATCGATAAAATTTTGCGAATTGATTAATTCATACTCATCTTCGTGATTCGATGATCGAGCAATGATATGTTGTGTATATGGTTGAAGTTTGAGGTCCATATTCAGGCATAAACATTTTGGCACCCATCGTGGGGCAGAAAAATCATTTCTGACCTCACTCTCAAAAATTTTTTGATAAGGAATTTGAACTTTGTCGTGCGTCTATACTTCACTGTGTACTGAATTTCGCATGAAATTTTAGAGCGTACTGCACAAAGTTTTGCTCCCAATAGCATTATGTCGCGCAAAGAAACACTTTCTTGCGTAGGTCCTTGCATTTTGTCATGTGCAGTGAAGTACTTTCTCATGTGAAGATTTACCATTAGTCATTTAAATTTTCCAGATTCTTCAATTTACTGTTACTTTTTTCCTGATATTTACTTTCTACTGTTGATTTCATATTTCATATTTCTGCTACAACATAACAGTGGTATGCAGGTCACTTGTCAAAGATCATAAAAACTTGCTAACAGTTTGCTTGCAGGACGGTTGTCGAAGATCATTTTAAAATGTTGTGCTTGTTTACTATTTTTCATTCACATAGTATAACTAGGGCTTTGTTAAAATTTCTTAAGGGTTCTGATAACAAAGTAGGGGAATAGGCTATTCATTACATGGAAGTGATGCCCATGGATGAAACCGAGACCCAAATGTTTTTAGAATGATGGATACTTGGGGAAGCAAAGTAAGGTAGTGAATCTTTAGCACATCTACTTGTCAGGGGATTATGCTCTTCTATCTTTGAGAGAACCAAAAACCCAAAAGCTTATGGATTTGGTGGAGTGAAACTATGATGTAGGAGCATCCAGGGTGTAAGAGCAATCTTGCATCACCCAAAAATATTTTTGTTTGCTTTTCAATAAGGGCTATCTTGTGCAGAGCTGCTATTTGTGGAAACTTACTATTTTTAGTAAGTTGGTCATATGATCTCGGAATGTTCTGATTTCATAGTTGGAGGTTCATCTCAGTCATTTCAGCCTACCAGTTGAGTTTCATTGCCACATCATCAGTATTGGTGAAGTTATTGAGATTTTTGGGTATAAAATATTTCAGGTCAATTTTGAAGGCCTTAGAGGCTTCAGATTGTGATCGACCCCCGACTAACTGGTGCTAGCGCATGTCAAGCGCTGTAGATCTCATCATGGCATTTCTGAAAAGTGGTTACAATAGAAAAATGGAGCTACGGTTAGAAAGTTATGGCCTCAGGAAGTTGGGTTACCTAAAATCATATTTTGTATTTCTTTTGAGCCGACCCTATTGTAATAATTGTGAAAAATAAAATAATTCTATGTATCGTCGGCCCTAAAGGCTAAATTTCTGGAACCTTCTTGAGCAGTGGAAATTGCCTATATAAGAAAGGTATGTAGTGTTGTCTTAGGCAGTTCGGGATAGTTCTGTGTAGCAGATCTGGGTATTGATTCGAGGCTTTGTCCTACAGAATATTGTAAGGGAATGCCCATGTGGCTTTGCATATTGTAATTCTAAAAATTTGTAATTCCACATTTGTGGAGATAATAAGAAGCCAATTTTCTGTTATTGCATATTGCTATTATTTCTCTATTTCTGTTATGTGTTTGTGGTGTTAAGGAGAGCACCCTTCATCAAACTAGCTCGGTGATGAATATGCTTGATGTGTTTGAGTAAGGTGAAGAGGTAGAGAAGTATGCTCTTCTCTCTTTGAGAGAATCAGAAAATTTGACCCTCAAATCCAAGCCAAATTATGTCACCTTTAGAGGGCCTGTCAGAAGTTGAACCTCTAGGAATGACCCAAGTGAGTACACACCTATTGTTGGTGATTCCACCTCACTATAATAAAGAATGTTTTGTTGAGTCTAAAGACTCTAAAACCATGTTAAATTCCTTCTCTTGATTTTGACTATCATCTTGAGAAGGCTCTGTCTGTTGTACTGAGCGACGCCACTCCTAGCCCTACTTGCGGGGCTGTATGACTTTCGGGTGTTGGTGTGGCTGTGAGGCCCTAGCTTTGTGATGCAGGAGCATCCTGGGTGTAGGAGCAATCTTGCATCACCCAAAAATATTTTTGGTTTTGTTTTCAATAAGGGCTATCTTGTGTAGAGCTACTATTTATGGAAACTTGCTATTTTTTTTAGTAAGTTGGTCATCCGATCTCCAAATGTTCTGATTTCTTCTCTGGAGGTTCATTTTGGTCATATCAACCTGCCAGTAAAGTTTCATTGACAGATCAAGTCTAGCTTTTTAGATATTGAAGATTTTCGGTATTGGCAATAGGGTACAGAAACTTTGAACTCAGTTTTGAAAGCTTTAGAGGCCCCGTATGAGGTCAAGAATTTGGGTGACAAGCGCTTGCATGAGTCAAACCTGTAGAGCACTTTGTGACATTTTTGAAATGGGGTTATAATAGTCAATTGGTTCAACTGGAGATGACTTATGGTCTTCAAAAGTTGGGTCACCTAAAATGGCGGAAAATGATTTTCCTTCAAAATTTCTGTTTGGGTTTCAAAAGTTATTTTGAGCTAACTTTGATGTAATAAATTGTAAAATAAAATAATTCTAAGTTTGGTCGGCTTTGTTGGCTAAAAATTATGGAGCCTTCCCAAGTAGTGGAAAATTGCATATATAAGGAAGGTTGTAGTGTTGTCTTAGGCAGTTCAGGGTAGTTCTGGGTAGTAGATCTAGGTATTGATTCGAGGCTTTGTCCTATAGAATATTATAAGGGAATGCCCATGTGGCTTTGCATATTATAATTCTAAAAGTTTGTAATCCCACATTTGTGGAGATAATAAGAAGCCCATTTTCTATTATTGCATATTGTTGTTATTTCTCTATTTCTGTTATGTGTTTGTGGTATTAAGGGGAGCACCCTTCATCAAGTGGTATCAGAGCAGGAGTTCTTGAGTGTGTAAACAAATTTCTGATTGTGAGGTGGTTTGCACCAGGACCGTGGGTTAGGGTTTTCTGTGTAAACAGATCGCCGA
Organism: Chamaecyparis obtusa; assembly: GCA_027943335.1. NCBI lineage: Eukaryota > Viridiplantae > Streptophyta > Pinopsida > Cupressales > Cupressaceae > Chamaecyparis > Chamaecyparis obtusa. The sequence goes on along the minus strand of BSBK01003916.1, from coordinate 702,852 downwards.
CTGTGAGGTAGTTTGCACCATGACCATGGTTAGGGTTTCAGCGAGAATCACAAAAATGCCTCCATGAAGGGAACATGGCAGAAGAGATGGTGTTGTAACACCTAAGGTTAGAGCGCTCTAGAGACAAGTGCGAGCATTGCAAGAGGAGATTCACTGAGGAATGAATCTTAATGTCAGAGACGAAAGTGAGGATGAAGCCGAAGAAGAAGATCAAGAAGGAGAAGTCGAAGTTGTGAACTAGGAGGAAGAAAGACTTTTTCAAGCCATTTCCAAGATCAGAAAAAGACCTAAGATTGAGGTTCCTGCATTTTTAGGAAATCTTAACCCAGAGGAGTTGATTGACTGGATCAATGAATGTGAAGAATATTTTGAGTATGAAGATATTGAGGATCCTGATCGGGTCAAGTTTGTGAAGGCCAGACTGAAAGGTCATGCGAAGATCTGGTTGCTAGAGATTCAATTGGAGTGAAATAGAAGAGGGAAAGATAAAATCACAAGATGGGATCGGATGGTGGATAAATTGAAGTGACAGTTCATCCCTATTGATTATGAGCTTGACCTACTGAGGAAAATGCAAAGTTTGAAGCAAGCAAGAAGATCTATTCAGAGTATATAGAGGAGTTCTATCGAATCCTCATCAGAACAAGACATGCACAAGGTGATAAGGAGAAAGTTGCCCGTTACCTTAATGGGTTGAGGTCGAGCATTTAGGGAGAATTGAATCTGGTTTGAATGAATAGTATTGAAGAGGCATACCAGTTTGCCCTAAAAGTAGAAGAAAAGTTGAACAAGAAGTTTGAGAGCAGACAAAGTGGAAGAGGTCATGATGGAAGATCTGGTAGACGATCATATGAAGATTGAAATGAAGATTCAAAAAAGTAAGATGAGGCCAGTAACAGTCAGAATCAGAGAGGAGATAATTTCAATCATTTCTAAGATCAGAATAGTAGAGATCAGAGAGGAAGAGGAAGAGGACAAGGTTCAGGAAGAGGAGGCTTCCGTGGAACATGTTTTCACTATGGAGAAGAAGGTCATAGGGAATTTGAATGTCCTCAATGCCAAGCAAGGATGGATAGGAGGAATGAAAGCCAGGCCAGAGTTGCATATGTAGATGAGGATGTCAGATCATCAAATTCTAAAGATGCTAAAAGAGGAGAAACACTAATTAACAGAAGAGTCCTGCTGAGTGGTGAGAATGAACTTGAACAAAGGAGGAGTCTGTTTCGCACCAAGTGCAAGTGTGAGGGTAAGTGTTGTGATGTGATTATGGATAGTGGTAGTATTGATAATTTCATGTCAGAAGAGATGGTGACAAAGTTGAAACTCAAAAGATAGAAACACCCACATCCATATTGGGTTGCCTGGGTGCAGGATGACCACAAGGTCATGGCCAGTGAACAGTGCCTAGTAAAGTTCAAGATTGGTGGGTACCATGATGAGGTACTATGTGATATAATGTCTATGGATGCATGTCATATGTTGTTGGGTAGACCTTGGTAGTTTGACAGATGTGTTGTACATGATGGTCGTTCGAATACTTATTCCCTGACAAAGGATGGAGTGCGACATAAGCTAAAACCATTGAAGAAAATAGAAGATAAGGTATGTGGTAATGCAAGAATAACTTTTGTTGATAGAGGAAATTACTTAGATGGTATGCAACAAGAGCATATGTGTTTTACCTTAATTCTAAAGGCTAGGAAAGAGGAAGTAGAAGATGTACCTATAGAAGTCACATAATTATTGAATGAGTTACCACCAGTAAGAAAGATCAGTCATCAGATGGACTTGATTCCAGGAGCCAGTTTGCCAAATAAGGCAGCACACATAATGACACTAGTAGAAAGTGAAGAGTTGAAGACAAATTTGAATTTTAGTTCATCACATCATCCACAGATTGTATATGGAAGTAGTCCTAGAAATGCATCTGAGTTGAGAAAGATAGATAAAGGAGCAATAAGTAGTGTTGAAGCTGAAGATTTTGCAGAACATTTGAAGAACATCCATGAGGAGGTGAGTAAGCATATTACCAAGATGAATGTAGAGTATAAGGCTAAGGCAAATGAGAAAAGGAGGAATAAGGAATTTCAGGTTGGAGATGAATTCATAGTTCATTTGCGGAAGGAGCAATTTCTGGTTGGTACATATAACAAGCTGAAAATGAAGAAGTTTGGGCCATGTAAGATACTGAAGAAGCATGATTCAGGAAATGCATATGGGGTCGAGTTGCCTACTAAGATAAATATTTCATCAGTATTTAATGTTTTAGATTTGACTTGATGAAGGGTGCTCCCCTTAATACCACAAACACATAATAGAAACAAAGAAATAACAACAATATGCAAGATCAGAAAATGGGCTTCTTATTATCTCCACAAATGTGGAATTACAAACTTTCAGAATTACAATATGCAAAGCCACATGGGCATTCGCTTACAATATTTTGTAGGACAAAGCCTCGAATCAATACCCAAATCTACTACCCAGAACTACCCCAAACTACCTAAGACAACACTACAACCTTCCTTATATAAACAATTTTCCACCGCCTGGGAAGGTTCCAGAATTTTTAGCCAACAAGGTCGACCAAACTTAGAATTATTTTATTTTACAATTTATTACATCAAAGTTAGCTCAAAATAACTTTTGAAACCCAAACATAAATTTTGAAGGAAAATCATTTTCAGCCATTTCAGGTGACCCAACTTCCAAAGACCATAAGTTATCGCCAGTTGACCCGATTGACTATTATGACCCCATTCTGGAAATGCCACGAAGTGCTCTACAAGTTTAACTCGTGCAAGAACTTGTCACTCAAATTCTTAACCTCATCTGGGGCCTCTAAAGCCTTCAAAACTGAGTTCAAAGTTTCTATACCTTGTTGCCAATACTGAAAATCTTCAATATCTAAAAGGCTAGACTTGATCTGTCAATGAAACTTTACTGGTAGGTTGATATGACCAAAATGAACCTCTCGGGAAGAAATCAGAACATTCTGAGATCAGATGACCAACTTACTAAAAAAAATAGCAAGTTTCCATAAATAGAAGCTCTGCACAAGATAACATTTATTGAAAATAAAACCAAAAATATTTTTGGGTGATGCAAGATTGCTCTTACACCTAGGATGCTCCTGCATCACTCTGTATCGAGGGCACCAAAGGTTAGTGTGAACAAAAGCCCACTAAAAACTCTCCTAGTTAGTTTCCTACCCGGATCACCTTCGAAAGGAGACATAATCTTTGCTCAGGGAGGGGGAAGAATCTCTCCTGTAGCATTTGAAGGTGGTATATGACACTAGCCCCTGCTTCAAGGGTAACCTTTGAACATATACTATTGAGATCTTGGAAACACCAAAAATATAGGCACCCTCTAGGGGGTGACATGACTGTGTGAGGTGAACGCATGCGCATAAGCTGTGAGGCACAGATTTTGTCTTCTCACCATTTTTTTTGTAGGGATAACTATATGTTTGTTATCAAGTCTTAAACTTGTCCATCATGATTAAATAAAGACTCCCATGATACTGCCAAGTTGCTTTGTCTTTGGTAGGTCTGTTTGTGACTACTTCTTGTGTCACTACTATTTGATCTAAACCTTCATGCTTGTAAACGAATGCTTGGAACCTTCAAACTGAGATTGTTGATTAAATTGTCCTTCAAACTAGAAATTTTGTCAGAGAACAGTTCAGGTTGTGTCTCATAACTTGAATTTTTACCTCAAAAATTGTGTCAAACTGTCGACCTTTGGTTCTTTCCCATGCGAAATTTCACTTTTTAGAGCATTTCCTTGCACGAAGTTTGGTATTCTCTCATGCAGCGCAACACTTTCTCATGCGAACCTGTACCCAGATTTCAAAAACAATGAGCTTATTCCCATTAACTGGTCAACTTTTTACCTGATTTGATTTTTGTTTGAGGTCTATTTGCCTATTTGCCTATCGTTCATTGTCTAAAACTAAGTGTCTCGAGCTACAAACCAAACAATTTTGCTTGAAATCACAATTGTCTCCTTGTTATTTGTCTCATCTTTTGTGCTTTTGTACCTTGCATCATGATAGTCTTATCTTGATTTTTCTAGCCATTCTCTTGATGATTTGTATTGGGTGCATCTCACATCTTGGCTGTTCTAGCCTTTATCTCCTTTTCGTTATTCCTAGAGATAGAGTTTTAGCATTATCCCAAGTTCTCTATTGATACTTAAATCTTCATGTATGACTGTTACGACTAGAAGTGGCAACACTTACCCCATTCATGGTGCTGGACAAGGTAGAGGTAGATCTTGTAATCAGGAAACAAGTTGCCCCGAACCTGTTGTGCAATCTAAATATTGTGAGGGATCCTCAAGTTCTTCATTGAGTACTTTGAAAGATAGCCCATCTCAATCATCACCTCCAGTGTTCCAAGACTATTTTAATCTATTGTTTCAAGCACAACATGGTTTCTCATTTCAAGAATATGACAACTCATTCTTCAAAAACAACTCATTGTTTCATAACTTTGGAAGACCACTTCCTAAGACTAGTCCTATTATTGAATCAATCAATCCTGCTGAAGATATCGACTCATTTGAACCTGTTGACCCTCTTCATCTTGTTCATGTGGGAAAGTTGTCTATACTAAGGTATATGACTAGATATAGTGTTGTCATTATGGCAACAAAGTCATATAGCAGTTTGGAGTTAGGGCACTTAGTGTAAGGATCAGAATTCAGTTTAAGTGTTGAAGACTGAACAGTGCACAGAGTTCCTGCAGCTCAGAGCATCAACGCACATGTGTTCAGATGAATTATGGTATGTGCCGTAGAAGTTAATTTTTTTAGACTATACTTATGCTTAGTCTATGAGCACATAAGTAGATATGCAAAGATGTGAAAGTTACAGTCAGTTGAAGTTGCACAACCAGTGTGTGCCAACAAAGAACAAAGCATAGAGCCAATAGTTAGCATTTTGGTTTGTGATTATAATTTAATATTGTAAAGGCCATGCGCCCATTGTATTTAGGTTTATGACATGTTTATATGTATAATTTTAAACACACTTAAGCCAATTCATTTGGAAGCATTGTTTGTAATTAGTTATAGAGCTGACCTAATTGTTTTGTTTGTATGAGCGTATAAATATAAGATGTGCCCATTGTATTCGGTATGAAAGTTGTAATAGAGTTGTGATATGCAGACCAGAGGTATGTGAAGACTACATAAGATGTATTAGAGCTTTGCTAGAGGTCAAAGCATCAGTGCACCAAAGGAACTGATCTGACAAGCAGTGTCACAGTAACAGTTCACCTGGCAGATATAGTGTGTATCTGATATCAGAAGGTTGTAGCCTTCACCATTTGAGAAGTGAGCTCTAGGATAGTGAGTCCACTCCCTTAAAAGGGATCATTGTAAAAGACTCCTAACAGGGTCTAATCCTTAATGAGGTCTACTGTACTTAAAGCATTGTAAAGCTACTCCTAACAGGGTAAAGGATCATCTAACAAGGATCACAAAACACTAGTGCAGAATATTAGTGGGTATCAATTCCCACCGGGGTTTTACCTATTTGGATTTCCCCGTAATCATATTTGTGTCATGTGTTGATTTCATGTTTCATGTTTATGTGAATGTTTATTTCAGTACTTAAGCATTTAAGTTCAAAATAAAGATTAAAGAGAAAAGTTAAAATACAGTGAACACTGATTCACCCCCCCTCTCAGTGTTCTCATTCCTAACAATTGGTATCAGAGCTCTGGTCCTTAGCATATAAGTTTAACCACTTGAGGAGATCATGGACAAAGCAGAAATGAAACATCTGAAGAAAAATCTTGAAGCCTCTCTTGAAGACCTAGACAATTCAGAAAGAGAAATTGAAGAACTAAAAGAAAAATTTAGTGATGCTCAATTAGTTATCAAAAGACTAAGAAAGGATTTGAAAGGATGCTCTAACAATGAACTTGAAGAAAAGGTCAAGAAGTTAAGTGAAGAAAATGGATCCTTATTAAATCAACTTGAAGAATTTGATGACAAACTGATGAACAATCAAGATGCCTACAATGACCAAGTCAAGGAGAATCTTCAACTCAATGAAAAACTAAGGGAAGCTAACTTGGAAGTCTTGGAGCTAAGAAATATCAAAGAAAGCTTGGAATCTGAATTGAAGAAGGAAAAGGATCATATTGACAATTTACACACCAATGCTGATTTGGTAGAATCTCAGTTGTATGCAAGAAGAGCCAAAGGAGACAATAGCTGTATTGGATACAATAAAGCACAAAATCAGATTGACAATATGTGAGCAAGAAAGGATTCAAAAAAGAACTCTACTGATGCTAAGGAGATTGAAGATCAAACCAAAGATAATGGTGGACCACCTAAGGATGAGTGCAAGCAAGTAGAATGCACTTGTTTTGCATGTAACAAGCATGGACACATTGTAAGGAATTGTACAAAGGTAAGACCTTTTAATGGCTACTATTATTCATGTAATAGATTTGGTCATAAAGCTATGAATTGCAAAACTAGTAAGAAGAATAGGATTCAAGAAGATCGGAGAAATCAGAATCAGACAAATGTAAGAAGTTCTCAAAATGTTACATGCCAGATATGTAACTAGAATGGTCACACAACAAAACAATGCAGAATGGTGACTCATGTCAATGCGCCAAGGAATATAAGACCTCCAGTCATTTGTCACTCTTGTAACAAGGCTATACATATCTCAAGGTTTTGTAGATCAAGGACGCAAGGTTAGGGAAGCCCTAAAAAAAATGAAGAACTAATTTTGGATCTCATAGGAGAAGTTAATTTTTTTAAAGCCTCAGATGATGCGAGCATGATTTGGTCAGAGAAAAAGAAGGACACGACTGATGAGAATGTATTGGATGCATCCACAGTGGACACACCCTCTACATCTAGATGAATGGCCCTCAGGGTCATAGGGGGAGCTAATTTAGCTCTAGACCCTTGTGTGGATGGTATACTCATCCTCAGGTATGCACCTTTGGACTTAAGCTTTTGGAGTGTATAGGAACCTTTGTACAAGAGTGCACATGATGAATGTTAGCAGAACTCAAGTTGCAAATTTTTAAGTGACAGCCTAGTTTATGCGACTTGCATTAATGGCAGAAGTTTCACTTTTAAGTACACAGAAATTTATTTGATTTCTCATTGCATTCAAATTTAGAGTGATAGAGAGAAGAAAGAGCCTTGGAAGTTATTGTGAAGATTTGAAGATTGAACTATCAGTGTTTGCAGTGCATTTGGTTGGTTGCAAAAACCCTAGCTCGTTGCATCATTTCAGAAGTCATCAAATTATCTCAGAGATCAATTAGAAAGTGTTTATCAAGGAAGTCATGGCCACTCCCATTGTTCATGTCACTGAGAAGAAAATATAAGTTTTCAAGAGGCACCCTTTTAAATCAACCCAAGATGATTTAGAGGGAGCTTTCTCCTGCATGTCTATGGGCATCATGCATGTGGAGGACATTAGGGATTACATTTACTGTAAGAAGGAACTAGTTGGATTGGATAGGCTTAGAGCGCACATGGATACCATGTTGAAACTTGACAAGACATTCATGGATGAATATGTAAAATGGAATGATCACCCTATTGTTGAGTATGCTATGGCATATGAATTCTATGAGATAGAATGGATAAAGATCTTATTGAGTAGAATTCATGATGATCTATTTTGGATTGGTGATGTGCTGGTAAGAATCATAGGTGACTTGATTCATGAGATGACAGGCCTTTCTAGGATAGGCATCATCCTTCCTATGGGCAAATATGTCAAAAAGATAGTTGAACAAACATGTAAGTCAAGGAGCGATAGGTGCAACATGAATATAGAGCCTATTGAGCAAGCAGACATCAAATTGATGTCAATGATACTGGGTTACATGTTTCATCACACCAGTAGGGTGAATAGTGTGTTTGCGGTCACTATTCTAGCTGCCATCAGACTAGTAAAGGAAGATGGAGAGTTTAACTTGTGTGAGATCTTGTGCACACAGTTGATAGATAACATCAAAGCTATCAAACATGACAAGACAAAGATATTCAGGTTTGGGTCCCTAATCCTCTATATGTACCTTCATATAGTTGGAAGAGTTTGAGATTTGTATTTGGACAAGTCCATTCCAACAATGCCTCAGATATCCAACAAAGCGTCCACAGAAATCACACTAAGAGATTACATCACTTTGGAATTGAAGACCTTTAGGGTTAAGATGCAGATGAAGTATAGGATTCCAGAAAGCATTGTAGAAAAGTATAAGGATTCAATATGCTTTATAGTGGAGACAAACACTACATGTATGGAAGTTTTTGAACCAAGAACTAAGTGGATTCATCCACTTAGCTATGAGGTAGAGGAATAGGTCCTTGAAGCATATGTGTAGGTACATCTGTCAGCCCCTAAAGATCCTAATAAACCTAGGTGGGGAACCTATGAGGAAAAGACAAGAGAAGTTGATGCTAAGCTAAACAGTGCTGCAACTAAAAGAAAAGTTTCTAAGGTCACATTTGAGATCTTGAGAATACATGGTGTGTCTCAAGCAAACCTTGATAAAGAAAGGGATGAAAAGATTTCCTTAGAATTGAAAGGCGTAGCAGCAGAGGAATAACAAGAAGATCCTAAGTTGAAGAAAATGAAAACTGAATCAGATGATAGTCAGAAGGGTAAAGAAGATAATACTCCTTCTGCACCCAAAGATACTATTGATCTTACCACTCCTCCAGAGTATAAGCCAATAGTCAAGAGAAAGAAAGAAGCTAGCACTAGTCATCCATCCTCACGAGCAACAAGGAGCAAGAAAAACATTCAAGCACCTCCCGACGTAGGATTCAGACCATGCCTTAAAGTTTTGAATGCAAGAATTATTTAAGAGGGCAGAATTGATCAAGTAGGGAAGTGTTATGATACATATAGTGAGATTGAAAAATTAGAAATACATAGTATGATTTTCAAACATATGATCAAGTTCAAAAAGAGAGTCCTTGAGTTTAAAACCTCTATTCCAGATAAAGTATGGGATATTTTAGAATACCAAAAGAGACAAGCAAATGAAGAGGATCTAAGGATCAGAGAAAAAGTATTAGAAGATACTCTGCCATTATGTTCTAAAGAAGAAGAGGCACTAATATTAAATTTGGTGAAGCCGCACTTAAGGACAAAGATGAGAACTCTACACATTATGAACAAAGAATATGAGCTAATAAAGAAGGAAACAAAGAAGGCCTTTGAAAAGGTGTTATTAGAACAACACATAAAACCACCTATTGTGCCCATCACTCATGCACCTAGTAAGCAAGACAAAGTAGCAGAGACCTTAAATGTACTAGTGATAGGTCCTCAGGACTCAGCACCCATAGCAAAAACTCAAATAGAAGCAAACAAGTCTGCATCCATCTCAAAATCACATGAAGTCAGTACTATTATCATAGATAATGTAGAGATAGCCATGGCAGCTACTAATAAGGATTTGGACAAATTTGAGGAAGCATTTGTCAATATTGAAGAAGCTGAAATCTTATGCAGCAATACACCTCCCACTCATCAAGAAGAAGTACTCATAGAAGATGTGTCTGATGAGAAAGTAGAAGAAAAGAAAGAAGAGGAAAAAGAAAGTAAAGATGAAACTTCTATTAAATTAGTCACAGTGAAACAATAAGTGATGGACAACACTCCCATCACTCCCTGCCTAGCATTGTTGTCAAGTTTGACACTTGACACAAGCAGTTTGGACTCTTGGAAAGAAGAAGACCTGATTAAGTTCAACATCCTGGCTATGGTGAAGGCAAAGGAGAAGCAAGTAATGAGAAATCCTCTCCTGGTAGAATTAGTAAAAATTTTGAACAGTTTGCTGCCAGAAGATATGAAAGTGCAAAAAGTACATTCGGTTGATGATGTGAGTACAGTCATCTCACAGTTCAAAAGCAATTTTTCTAGCCTAGAAGAATTTGCGTCCAAAGTGGTAGAAGAGAAGTATTTAAAGAAGAGACTCGATGAACTAATAAGCAACTTTGCACTAGACTTGAGCTCACTCAAATCTGGTCAAGCATCCTTGAAAGAATTTTCTGATGAAGGAAGAAGGATCATTGCAGCATGCATGGATCAAGACAAGCTCACTGATGCTCATTTCAAGAAGATAAAAGAGGCAAAAGAAATGATTGAGCGGGTAAATAATTCAGTGACAGACACATCCACAGATGTAAACATGTGAAAAAATTTCTACCAAGGACAGATAGACAAGATTGAGAAGGAAGAAAAAGAGATAACAAGGATAAGGTCCAAACAGACTCAGTTGAGGAATGGTCTTGCGTCCTCTTTAGACATCCTCAATCAGAATATAAAGGATATTGATGCCACCATGGTAACTTATGATCATGGTCCCATTAGTGACTTGGAGAAGATGGAAAAGCTTCAATATGCATTATGCGACCATCTCCAGATAGTTAACTCTCTGATAACCTTTTGGAAGAAGGAGATCCAGAACCTCAAGATTGCATATTTGGATGTTTTCCCTTAGTGAGTATGTGTAGATATAGTTTTTTGATGCACCTTTGTCATTAATGTCAAAGGGGGAGTTGTGTATAGAATATGGAGTATATATATGTATAGGGAGATATAAGATTATGTATAAAAATGAATAGAAGACAAAAGTTTTTGTGTAAAGGAACAGTTAGCAACTTGGCCATATTCCTTTGTTTCCATCAATGAAAAAGGGGGAGATTGTTGGAAAGTTGTCTATACTAAGGTATATGACTAGATATATTGTTTTCATTATGATAACAAAGTCATATAGCAGTTTGGAGTCAGCGCACTTAGTGTAAAGATCAGAATTCAGTTAAGTGTTGAAGACTAGACAGTGCACAGAGTTCCTGCAGCTCAGAGCATCAGCGTGCGTGTGTTCAGATGAATTATGGTATGCACCTTGGAAGTTAATTTTTTTAGACTATACTTATGCTTAGTCTATGAGTGCATAAGTAGATATGCAAAGATGTGAAATTTTCAGTCAGTTGAAGTTGCACAACTAGTGTGTACCAGCAGATAACAGAGCATAGAGCTGATAGTTAGCATTTTGGTTTGTGATTATAATTTAATGTTGTAAAGGCCATGCACCCATTGTATTTAGGTTTCCAACATATTTATATATATAATTATAAGAACACTTAAGCCAATTCATTTGGAAGCATTGTTTGTAATTAGTTATTGAGCCGACCTAATTGTTTTGTTTGTATGAGCGTATAAATATAAGATGCGCCCATTGTATTCACTATGTAAGTTGTAATAGAGTTGTGATATGTAGAGAAGAGGTATGTGAAGACTACATAAGATGTATTAGAGCTTTTCTAGAGGTCAAAGCATTAGTGCACCAAAGGAACTGATTTGACAAGCAGTGTCATAGTAACAGTTCACCTGGCAGATATAGTGTGTATCTGATATCAGAAGATTGTAGCCTTCACCATTTGAACAGTGAGCTCTAGGACAGTGAGTCCACTACCCTAATAGGGATCATTGTAAAAGACTCCTAACAAGGTCTGAACCTTAACAAGGTCTACTGTACTTAAAGCATTGTAAAGCTACTCCTAACAAGGTAAAGGATCTTCTAACAAGGATCACAAAACACTAGTGCAGAATATTAGTGGGTATCAATTCTCACTGGAGTTTTACCTATTTGGGTTTCCTCGTAATTATATTGGTGTCATGTGTTGATTTCATGTTTCATGTTTATGTGAATGTTTATTTTAGTACTTAAGCATTTAAGTTTAGAATAAAAATCAAAGAGAAAAGTTAAAATACAGTGAACATTGATTCACCCCCCCTCTTAGTGTTCCCATTCCTAACAATTCATGCACAAAAAGTTACCTTAGTTGTGCCCTTGTGGCATTGTTCATATCATTTTACCGAGTCTTCATTTGCTGCACAGTCCAATGTTGACAAGATGGGAGATCCATTCAACTTCCAACCAGGCAAATACAGCCAAACTCATGACCAATCTCAAAACAATCAGCATAATGGTCAATCTTCCAATGACCAACATCATGCTCAACCTCAAAATGATCAACATTATGATCAATCCCAAAATGATTAGAATCAGCACCAAGCTCAAAACAAAGCTCAAGGTGGTTAACTAGCATATCACTATCATCCTCCTCCTTATGACCAAAGTCAAGATCAAGTCCCAAGCATTTATGAGATTCTTGGAAATGATGGCGATGACACAATAAATCAAAATGAAATAGACGCTACAAAAGAAAACAAGGGTCTTATCAGGATGATGGAGATCCTCCTTCTAGAGGAGAAGGAAATATACTTTCTTGAGCTGGCCAAACAAGGGGCCAAATTACCCTTAGATTATCAAGTCAAAATGCTTGTGGCCAAAGAAGAAGAAACTGAGACCGCTAAGTTGCAAAAGATGGTCCGAGACATGCAAGATTAGATTATCCAACTTGTGAAGAACAAGGACAAACCCGCACAACAATTCACAATGGAAAGCATTTGTCCTTTCCCCTTTGATAGGAGTCTTCACATGCCACCTTTTCCTAAAGGTGTAGAGCTACCTAAATATGAAAAATACTTGGGTACTACCGATCCCCAAGATCACTTGAGAGAATTTGGTGCTCTATCTATGGAATTCATGCATGACCAAATTTATCTTATGCACCTATTTCCTTGTAGCTGGGGTGGACCAGCTATGGAGTGGTTTTCTCGATTGCCCACTGGCATTAAGACTTTTGATGAAATGGCTAATCCATTTCTCCAACATTCCTCACATAATATTCAACATCTGGTCAACATCCAGGATCTTTGCAATTTGAAACAATGACAAGGGGAACCTTTCCTAACATTTCTCCAAAGGTGGAGACAATTATGTATATGGTGTCCTCACAAGCTACCAGAGTTTGAAAGGCTCGACATCTTTTTGGACAATCTTGTTCTAGACTTTGGATACCAAGTGCAATTACAAGGTCCCCTAACCTTTGATAGCATGATTAAACAAGCGGTGCAAATAGAGGGCTTTATGATCAAGAAAAGGGAATTGACTTTGAACAAGGACAACAAAGAAGGATCTTCTTCCTCAAACAAAGATAAAGGGAAGTTTGTCAACAAGAATAGAGACGTTGTGAATGATGGAGTGGTTAACAATGTGACCCTGAAGCCTACAAAGTCTATTTTCAATCTCTCTTCTAGCATACATGTGATCAAAGCCACCGAAAAGCCCGTGATGGAAAATCAACAACCTTCAAGGTTTTCTAGAAACAAACCTTGGGCCTCTCGACCCAAGCGTGAATTCACTTCCTTGGGAGAACTACTGGATGTGGTTTATAAGACTCTTGTGCATAATCAGATACTCACTCCTTTGGAAAAATGTCCCTATGACCCACAACCATGAGCACATTGGTGGAATGACAACGCATACTGTGACTATCACCAAAACATTGTTCATAAGACTTCTACTTGTCTCCAACTAAAACATAAGGTTCAAGAGCTAATTGACAATGGTGACATTGTTGTAGACAACCATAACAAAAATTTGGATCATCAAGCATTTATAGATCCCTTTCCTCCCCATGAGAAAGGTGAATCTTCAAAGACTAAGAATACCAATGCTAAGGTCAATTGCATGTACACTAACGATGACAATGTCATTGGTATGATTGAACCTGCTGAAGTTGAGTATTGTGATGTGATTAATTTCAAGGGGAGTGGCAATGCTCCCAATCCCAAGACTCCTTTCATCTTGCGTAGTTCCATGTCTCATTTTTTTGAATCTAAACAACCTCAGGATTGTGCCAATGTTGTTACTCGATCACATGGAAAGATTGTTTTGAAAGGTCTCGATGCTCCTGTATCTACTCTGAAACAAACTGTGGATAAGACTATTGTTGGTCCTACCAACAAAACCTCAAAATTGGTCCCTATGCCTAGCACTGCTAGTTATAGCATCTTAGATTAGCTCCAGCGAACCAACACTCAGATTACCATTTTTGAGCTATTGAAGATCTGGCCTGCTCATAGGCAAATTCTGGATAAAGCCCTCACCGAGGAAAACATCCCCAAAGATCTTGATCTCAACCGGTTCTAATCTATGGTGGGTCATTTGACCTTGCCTCATTATCTATCCTTCTCCAAAGAAGATGATCACTCTTTGAGCCATCTGCATAACACTCCCTTGCATATAGAATTCATGATAGGCCCTAAGCGTGTCCACTGAGTGCTCATAGAAAATGGTGTTGGCCTCAATATCTATTTTGCTAAGTTGCTTACCCAGCTAGGTTATGATGAGGATTGTATAGATTCCCACAAGAAGATTACTATCAAAGCTTATGATGAAGAGGAACACAAATCCCAAGGTTTAGTTGTGCTGCTAATATGAGTTGGCCTTGTTGAGAGAGATGTTACTTTTCAAGTTCTAGACATTCCTCTTGCCTACAACATCTTGTTGGGTAGGCCATGGATTCATGAGATACAGGTCATTCTATCTACATATCATCAATGCATCAAGTTTCCATTCCATGGAGCAGAAGTCACTATGCCCGCCAACACAAACTATTCTTGCAATACCCTTGCACATTCTGCAGATAGTTTGGTTCCAACTAATAGAGAGTCCAATGAGTTCTATGATGATAAGCTCAAAGAAATGGAATAGACTCTGAAACTTAAAGATATAGGCATGGGAGGCTATCAAATTGAACCTATGCTATCACTGGCTACTCTCCCTCCATCTCTGTGCTCCTATGGGAGACCTTCTGAGAGTAACAAACCTTCTAATGACTCCTTTCAAACAATCTATGATGGTGCCTTTGTCAAGGCCACAACGCCATTAGAAGATGAGGATGAAGAAAGAGCTATCACAGCTTGGATCTATAAAGGGAAAGAAACATCTAAAACAACTACTCCACCTCCAAACTTAGAGTAAGAGCCATATAGTTAGGCCTTCAAGATCAAGAAGCACTTTGGCTACAAAGGGAGTGGTCCTATAGGAATGAATGACAATGGTTTGCTAAAACCCATTGAAGCTACAGGTTGCCGCACAAAGGATACGACTAGCTTAGGCTTCAAAAAGATCCCCTTTCACTTAGGGATAAACAAATTTGTGCCAAAACTAGAACCAGAACCTGAACCAAAATTTGAAGATACTACCCCAGAGGTAAACCCAAAGGCCAGTTCTGATGAAGATACTTTTCCATATCCAATTCCTCCAAAATTTACTGCACTCTTTGCAGAACCGATGAACTTGTTATACCTGTCCACCTAGTAGGGACTGATAGTGATTTCGATGACACTGCTTCGGTGCATCAACTCACGTATGACCAATGGAGAGAAATAAAAATGGCTGATTCTAATTCTCAGGGTGAATGGTACATACCACCACATTTCCAAGAGTGGTTTGAACAAGACTAACTTCAACAAGCCATTAATGCTACAAGAGATGAAGATGAGTTAGATGATACAACCAGTGCTAATGGAATTCCCACATCAAGTATTGACTCACATGAGTACGAGTTTGACTCTTTGTCTAATGCTACTTGTGATAAAAATATAGACATGGTGCATACATTTGAAAACCCTCTCGAAGTAGGTGAAGAGTCTAGTGTTAGGATGCATGAATTAGATGCCATCGGTGTTAACTTGTCCTCTAGTTTCGACGTGGGGTCTCATAGGGATTCGAACGCTCCTTTGGATGAGATCACTCTAGGTCTTGAATTGATCATCCACTCTTTTGATGATTATACAGTGAACGCAATTGAACTAGCCACTACTTCTCTCTCACTCAAAAATCCTGAGTTGATAAACTGGAACTCCCCCTCCTCATCCAATGAAGTCCTAATGTTCTAGAATGATTATGCTCTAGCCTGTTACCTCCATGCTATTGAACCTATAATGTCCTCCACCAATGAAGGCAGTGTCAGCATGACAGAGGCAGATATCAAGTATCTTAGTCAAAAAATTAAAAGAAGAAAAAATAGATGCTCTGATGGTGAAAACCACATTGTGGCAGTGTCAAAGACAAAAATAGTAAAAATAAAAGATGTATCTAAGGGTGAAAACCTCTTTGAGGTGCCCAAGGATGAGATGCTTGATACACTCCCGAGTCACTTTCAAGAGAGATCATTAGTATTAATTGAGTCAACACAACCAGTGAATTTGGGTACAGAGGCTGCTCCACAAATTATTCATCTAGCACGGTCATTATCTGCAAAATAAAAAGAAGAGATCACTAGCTTCTTTCAAAGCAAGAAAATAAACTTTGCATGGACTTACTCTGATGTGCCTAGATTGGACCCCAATCTAATCATGCACCATTTGTCCATTGCATCAGGTATTAAGCCTATCAAACAAAAGCTTCGAAAGATGCATCCACATGTGGCACTTTTAGTCAAAACAGAGCTAGAAAAGCTTCTTAAGTCTAGTTTCATAAGGAATATTGACTATGCAGAGTGGATTTAAAATATTGTTCCAGTCACCAAACATGATAAATCCATTCGTGTGTGCACAAACTTTCGGGATCTAAATAAGGGATGTCTAAAAGATGACTTCCCACTACCCAATATTGACATGATAGTGGATATGACAGTAGGCTATGAAATGTATTCCTTGATGGATGACTTCTCTGGCTATAATCAAATAAAAATTGTGCCAGAAGATCAAGAAAAGACCGCTTTCACGTGTGCCTGGGGCACCTTCTGCTGGAATGTCATGCCCTTTGGGCTTAAGAATGCTGGAGAAACATATCAGAGAGTTGTCACTACCATTTTCCATGATATGATTCATAAAACAATGGAAGATTATGTGGATGACACTTTGGCCAAAAGCATGCAACAAAAAGCTCATCTTATAGATTTGGGTCCCACACATGACTGCATGGAACAATTTAGTCTCAGACTTAATCCCAAAAAATGTGCATTCGGTGTCACTTCTGGGAAACTCTTGGGTTACATCATTTCAGCTAAAGGCATAGAGGTTGATCCTGAGAAAGGTCAAGCCATTATGGAAATGCCTCCACCTAAGAACATCATTCAGATGCGAGGACTTCAGGGAAGGCTACAATCTATCCGGCGCTTCATTACACAATTGGCTGACAAGTCACAACCATTCACTAAAACTTTGTATAAGGGTGTGACTTATGAATGGAATGAAGAATGTGACAGGGGACTCACTCAAATTAAATAGTATCTTGCTAATCCACCTATATCGATTCCTCCTATTCATGAGAATCCGCTCATACTATACATCTCGGCCACAAGCACATCTTTGGGTGCTCTCCTAGCTCAAGAAGATCAGAACAACAAAGAGAGAGTCATTTATTATATCAGCAGAGCATTGGTTTCATATGAAATGAACCATTCTATCATTGAAAAAGCTTGTCTAGCAGTAGTGTTTGCTTCACAGAAATTGTGGCATTATATGCTCGCTCACACTACAAGGCTTATTGCAAAAATTGATCCACTAAAGTACTTACTGAGCAAGGCTTCCCTCATGGGTAGATTAGAAAAATGGGTTATGATACTCGATGAATTTGACATTGAGTATGTGGAAAGAAAAGTTATTAAAGGACAAGCAATTGCTGATCAGTTGGCGGAAGCTCCTCTAAAAGATCACCAGCCTTTAAACATTGAATTCCCAAATGAATCCATCATGCTTCTCACACATCAAGCTTGGAGCATGTTCTTTGATGGATCATCCACTCAGCAAGGATCAGGTGTAGGAATACTGTTTGTCACACCACAAAGATACTCTTTGCCAAAGGCATACAAGATGTTGTTCCCTTGCACAAATAACATCATTGAATACGAAGCTCTCATCAACTGTATGAAGATAGCCATTGAATGGCGTGTGGATGAGCTCAAGGTCATTGGAGGCTCTCAGTTGGTCATCAATCAAGTCAATGACACATATCAAACAAAAGATGAAAAGCTGATACCTTATAAATGAATGGTGGATGATCTCAAATAGTATTTTTGACACATTTCTTTCCAGCAAATTCCAAGGAAGACAATAAAGTAGTCGATGCTATGGCAACTCTTGCCTCAATGTTATAGATGCCAGAAAATGACTTTAGACATGAATTCCTGGTGGAGACATTACACTACCCAGCCTATGACATTCTTGAATCTAGGATGATCTGTTCAGTCATTAGACATGATTCATCCTGCTACCACCATATTTATTCCTACCTTCGTGACCAAATTATTCCAAAAACCTATACTCAGAATGAAAAGTGTCACCTAATTCATAATGCTTCATGGTATGTCATCATAGCAAGTGAATTGTATAGACGGGATCTAGACAGTACCCTCCTTAGGTGTCTAGAACCTGATGAGTCCAAACGTACGTTAGCTGAGGTACATGAAGGTATTTGTGGGTCTCATTCGAGTGGTTTGACGTTAGCTCGTAAACTTATTAGAGCTGGTTACTACTTGCTAGAGATGGAGAAAGAAGCTGTTCAATATGCCAAGGCTTGTAAACAGTGCCAATTTCATGGAAATCTGATCCATGCTCCGGCTAAAGAGCTTATTCCTTTCATCAGTTTCTGGCCATTCTAGCAGTGGGCCTTTGATTTGGTGGGTCAGATACATCCTTCTTCTTCAAGAGGACATAATTTTATCATCACAGCTATAGACTATTTTACTAAGTGGGTTGAGGCAGTGCCTCTGACTATAGCTAATGGCAAGTATGTGGCTATGTTTATACTAAACTATATTATTTATAGATATGGTGTACCCTCATCCATTATCACTGACAATGAGGGACAATTCAAGAACAAGGACCTGAAAGAGTTATACACCAAATTCAAGATCATTCAACATTGGTCATCTATCTATTATCCCCAGGGTAATGGACAAGTAGAAGCTTCTAATAAGATAATTCTCAAAATTGTACATAGAACAGTTCATAAATCTGATAGAGATTGGCACCTCTAGATTAATTTGGCTTTATGGGCCTATAAAACAAGCATTCGAACACCAATAGGGGCCACACACTTTGTCTTGGTTTATGGAGCAGATGCAGTATTGCCTATTGAGGTCGAGATTCCTACATTACGAGTCTCTCTGAGGGGCCTCATCACTTATGAAGAAAATAGAATATCCCAGCTACAAGAGCTAGAGTTACTGGATGAACGTTGGAAGGTGGCATTCGATCATCTTCGAGCATACCATAAGAGAATGTCTAAAGCCTACAATAAGAAAGACAGATAAAGGGAATTCCAAGCGGGTGATCTTGTTCTGAGAGAAAACCTCAAAAATCAACAACAGCGGATCTAGAAAGGAAAGTTTGAACCAAACTGGCTCGGTCCATACATTATTACTACAACATTCGGGTCTAGTGCTTGCCAACTCTCCACCACTGAAGGAAAATAGCTCAAAGATCTAATCAATGCTCTGCACCTGAAGCGGTTCTATAGTTGAGGCATTCTCTGTGTGCTCATGTACATACTTATTGATCCTGAAAAAATCCAAAAAATGGTATATTGTCAAAAATCCTAAAAATTGCAAAATGTCCTGAAAAAATGATCATCTTAGTGAAAACCTGGTAAACAGGCGCTTTGATGTATCTATTATCCTGGTGAAAACCTAGTAAACATGCACCTTGATAATAATTTAAAAAAAATGAAAAAAGGAAAAATACAAAAAAAATTTGAAAATTTGAAGAAATACAAAAAAAGTGAAAATTCAAAAAAAAAAAGAAAAAAGAAAAAAAAGAGAAAAGTACAAAAAAAAAATTGAAAAAGAAAAAAATGTGCCATTGATGAAAACTTGGTAAACAGGTGTCATGGGAGCAAAAATAGAATCTTTGCCAAGATGGTGAAAACCTGGTAAACAAGCGCCTCTTGTTCCCCAATGCTATACCTATTGCAGCACCACTTGGCTCTTGCTTTCCTACTTTAGTTTTCTTTCTCGCTTTCCTGCTTTAGTTTGTTTCCTACTTTAGTTTGCTAGCTCATGCATTCTCTTTCACCTATCTTTGAGATTTTCCTTGACCCTACATGGATTGGAACTGGTCACACTTGGGGGCACCTTCCTAGTCTAGGGGGGCATTGTCCTATTGCTTTCGAAGACACTTTCTTGCATCAATCACTAGTGGTTCCCACTGTGTTTGCTTGTTGATGCCCAACTATTTTTGAGATCTCTCTCCTCGAGGGTCTCTCGTGTATCAGTCACCAATGGTTCTCACTGTGTCTACCTACTGATACCTAGCTATCACTTGGATCTCTCTTTTGAGGATCCCTTGTACATCAGTCACCAGTGACTCTCATTATGTCTGCCTGCTGATGTTTCACTAGTATCTCTGAGATCTCTCTTGTATCGGTCACCAGCATTTCTCACTGTGTTTGCTTGCCGATACTTTGTTTAGCACTCTAATATTCTCTTCAAGATGACTTTTTGCACTGTATCCTTCTGATCCGACTTCAATCTGCTTGAACACAAACTAAAACTAAATTTGTGATTCTCTGAAGCATGCTCGGCTTTTCTCTTTTATGTGTTTGTTCTTTTGTTTTGCCATTTCTCCTCGAGTGAATCTAAGACATCTTTTCTTGACCGAGAAACATGAAGACTGGGGGCATGATCTTTTCTTTGCTTCCTATTGCTGGTTTAGTTCCAATGATCCAATGAATCTATCTAAGAGGGGTGTCCACTATGAGAACCTTCATCTCGTGTTGGATGGCCATGTGTACCTTGACTCCTTTTATATGGATGCTTTTGCGAGGTTAGTTCTTCTCCTTGTCTGTTTTGAGTGACTTCTTTTTGCTACAAGTAAAATTGCTAACGCTCGTCCTGCTAAGTGAATGTAAGGGTCACTGCGAGCATTCTTTGGTGAAAGAAGGAACTCTTGTGTGTTTGGCGTGCTTGTATGCAATCAACATTCAGGTCATTCTAGAAGCTATGCTTTGATGCTTATGTTAACTTGCTAAATCAAAAGGAATAGGTTTTCAAGTCATTTTGGCTTCTTGTGCCTTAATGCTTATACCTCATTCTGACAACTCTAAGACTTATGTCATATTCATATTCTCATGATTGCAATGTCAGTGAGGATTGTATGGCATCTTGCGATCATCTCATACCTAAAAGCTCTATGATGATAATATGATGAGTCCAACAACCAAGTCCTAGGGTTTGCATCTAGTTTAGGCTTGCATGTTCATTCTAGTCTTGCATTGAGACAGTGTTTTGGTGCTCTCTTGATTTTCTTCTTCTGGATCTATTCATTAAAGGTTCCCATCTTTTATCTCGGATTCATCTTGGCTGCACAAGTGTCTGGTCCTCATTCTCGATCTTCAAACATTATTTTGGTTAGTACCTGTCATATATTGCTACATCCTACATGAGATGATTAGTACCACATTTCCATTGCATTTCCATTTTCATTCATAAAATCTATATGCATACATTTTACATCTACATATCCATCTACCATCTATCATCGCATTTCACATTGCATATTCATATACCATCATAAAATAAAACATGTGCATATTCATATCATAAAAGAAAGCATGTGCATCTCATACATATCTAATCCATACATTTTAATCATCTAGGAAACATCTCATAAAACATGAACATCTACATTAAAGCAATATATAAACAAGTACAATAATATCAAAGAGGCGATCTCATATATATATCTCGTGGTCAATCAATGTCATGTACAAAAAGAATGGTGCTACTCGAGCATAGTATAAAAATATGGGCTACAATATGAATGTCAAAATGAGCTAACTTTTCCCATCACCACCTAGAGGAGGTGGTGGCAGTGGTGCCTGCAGTAGTGGTCCCTATGGTGGTCCCTATGGAGGTGCCTATAGAGGTGGTCTTGACAGTGGAGGTCCCTATGGTGCTCTGGTGTACTCAAAAAATGGAGGGACCTACTCTGATAGATCAGGAACAACGCCAACATATGCCACACAGTAGTAGGCTGGATGAGTGGACTCATATCTAGTATCTAGTTGTGACCTCTCCAGCTCCTCTCAGAGCTCTCTGATCTCCCACTCCCTATCAACCACCTGCATCTCCTAGATGATGACTTGGGTGTGGTAGTCATCCCTCTCCCATTGTACCTATAGGACTCTCTCTTAGCTCTTCCTAAGAGCCTCCTATACCTATGCTATCTGAGGCAGCCCCTGTGCGGCCTGATCCAACATATCTATATCATCATGTGCCCCCTTGTCAGGAGGTGGCTACTAGGAGGTATCCCCTATCCTCTGCCTAGTGGAATTCTATTGGGTCCCACTACTACTTGCACCTACGTCTGATCCCATAGTCCTAAGAGGGATGTCTATCTGCCCTGTCCTCGACCTCAGTATCCTTTGTCTTTTCTGCTTCTACTGTGGCCCCTGTTGTGCAACCTGCTGCTGTATTGGTATCTACTATTAGGTAGGTACCTACTGCTGCTGTTGTTGTGCCCCCTGGCCCATGCTGATAGGATCTGTGAACCTTGGGAAGGGGTGCACCGAGAAGTGATCTCTATATGCAGGTGCCATCCCTGCATTAGTAACATCCACCATGTAGTCCCAACAAGCCGGAGGTACTCATGCCTCAATCGTGCATCTGACTTGATCTAACTTGGGCTGCCAGCCCTTCTTCATCTCATCGAAAAAGTGGGCATATGTAGTGTACTCCTATGAGATGTCCTACTATCTCCCAAACTGGTGTAGCACTCAAGTCAGAAAGAATCACTCAATGACGCTAATAGTATGTCCAATAAGTGGACACAAGATGAACATATGGGAGAGCTCCCGTCGAGCATCGTCCCATGGCTCTGTGGCTACCCAAGACCTCCACACAACTGCTCCCTCCATTGCTCGGTCTTACCCAACACTGGATGAGTCATAGGGCCTGCATATCTGCAAATGTAGGGCTCAAGGGCCTGCAGTGTATCTTGAAATATCAGCCTGCAAACAAGGAGATGCTCCTAGGCCTAGATCTGCAATACAAAAACTCTAACGACCATGGTCTTAGCACTCCGATACACAACCTCATTAATCTCATGGTACATCTATGCGAGCATGCACTCACCCCATCTGAATCTGATAGCTAGCCTATCTAGCATTTGTTGCAGCATCTATCCCCAGCTGCACTCCAATCCATGCTGGCCTTGATTAGGAACCAGGTAACAACTCAGGAACATGGCTAAAATGACTGCTAATCGGTGAGCACCGCCATACCTGCTAACCAGCGTGTCCCACGAGATGGCCCGACCCATCACTAACTCATCTCTGAATATGGCTCTCAGTACTAGTGTACCTACCCTTGGCTGTATATCATACTCAACATAGGCATCGTGGAAGGGTATCCTCAGTATCCGGTAGACGTCCTTGGGAGTGACTGTGATCTCCCCCATCGGCAAATGAAATGTGTTTGTATCCAAATGGAAACGCTTGACAAGTGCACCTAGAAGACTGTGATTTACCTGAATGTTGGGTATATCATGCAAGTATGTCAATCCTAACCCATCAATGTGGGCAACCTCAGCATCGGTCAACCTCTTACTAATGTAGTGATGACTGGATGGTGCGACTGGAATGCAACATCTAGGAAGTCAACCTTCAAAGCAAGTGACGACATTGGATCAGTATCTCAACATGGTGGTTCTTAGAGCAACAACAACAAATGAAGCAATGCATCTATCCTAGACACAACTCTGCAACACTCTACTTGGCTGATTTCATGCAAATTTGGCAAAGATTCTACAAACTGCAATAGATTTGCGCACAAGACAGGATCCTGTCTCGCGCAAGATTTCATCACCAAGGATGAAATTTTGTGCAGCATCTTCTAGCAGCTCATGTGAGAACACGACGCCACCCGATGCGAGGATGCCCTAACCCTAGTGAGGAAACCATTTTCTCATGCGAGGGGCGATTGGGGCTAGCGTGAGGAAACTATTTCCTCATGTGAAAATTAAAGAACTAAGCCTAAACATGCTAAAAATCTAACCTAATCAACCTATAAAGCAATTAAAACTTGGAATGTAGGATGGCTTATTGACTACTCACAAGTGGGTCATACTCCGGTGGTTGGTTGTGGCGTCGGGAGCACTTGAATTGATGTGTATGCACTAGAACACCCTCCATTCTCTCTCAGAGCTCTCTGATTCGCAAGAAGACAAAGTGAATAATGATTTGAAAATGACCCCTCCGGGCCTTATATAGCTTTTGACCTAATTTTCAAAAGTGCTCCATTTTGCGTAAAAACTTCACCCTTGGCTAAATCAACCATTTTGAATCCCATTTTAGGATTGAAATCAAAATCTGACATCTCTAGATGGCTCAAAATCACGTTTTAAAATTCTGGGATCCTTTGGGATCGAACGCTTGTGCAGTCAGCCTTTTGGCATTATTTTCCTGTCAGATTCTCATCTCCTCATCATTTTCTTGAGATCTTCAATGTTTTCATCTAAAGTCAACTCTAGTCAAATCTGGTCAAACTTGGTCAACAGGACCTCCCAATTGCTATAAATTGCTTCTGTAGCTTCTTGAATCTAGTCTAATTGCTTCTATTCTGCAACCGCTTGTTGTCAATCATCCTTCTGATATGTCATCTTTCAATTTCATTCTCGAGGGGGCAAGATGATTGCATCATTTGAATCTTATCAAACCAATCTCATATCAATCTGATCTAAATCAAAGTTCTCTTCTCCAGGGGCATCTTTGGGCCTCATATCTTGTCATCTATCTTTTAGGTATCTGAGCAATCTAACTCAGATCCTCAGGAATCAAGCTTCATTTTGGAGACGATTCTTGAAATCTATTAGGTATTGGGGCAATCTAACCCTAATTCCTGAAAGTCAAGCTTCGTTCTGAAGATGGCTCTCGAAACCTCTTTTTAGACTGTTATTTGGGTAACCTAACCCGAGTCTCGGAGGGGTAACCTTCATATTGGGGCAATCTAACCCTGATTCTGAAGATTAGTCCTAAATCTGCACTGTCATCATTCTACCAATGGGCATTGGGGCAATCTAACCCCGATTCCAGTCTCCTCTCAAGTTGTCATTAGACCATTGTCTTCGCAATCTAACTTAGACTTTGGAGAATCATGCCTCGTTTTGGAGGTGGTTCTACAATTCAATCTATTTCGGTGTCTTGGCATCCTAACCTTGACTTTCGAGGGTTAAGCTCCATTCTGGGGATAATCCTGAAACCTCATATGTCACATCAGACTATTCTTTGAATCAATGCACTACTCACACATCAATTCAAAGAGGGGCAAATGTAATACCCCAAAATTGGCACCTTATAATTTCAATCAATTTTGGTGCATTTCTTTAATTTTACATCATTAAAGTCCTATTTTACTAGACAATCTTCTCTTTCCTACCTGACTTTATTTGACTTGGTGTCAATTGCAAAACCTTAAAT